>JAGFPH010008066.1:46391-59447 GCA_018207615.1 Philaenus spumarius | reverse complement strand
AATACCATGGATTGTTGGATAATGCCGCAGACAGAATATTCCTAAAACAAGGTTACAAACTGGCCTTTAAAACTAAAAATAACTTAGCCAAGGCAATCAAACCAAAACCTAAAGATGACTGCCCTTATAACGCAAGTGGAATATATAACCTTACTTGTAATAATTGCGATAAACATTACATCGGTCAAACAGGACGAACTTTCAAAACACGTTTCAAAGAGCACATTCCTAATAGTAAATCTGACCCAACCCATTCTAAATATGCCGAACACCTAATAGATACTGGCCATACATATACAAACATCCAAAATAATATGCAAATTCTAAATAAATGTTCTAAAGGACTTAATATGAACGTCCTTGAGGAATTTCACATTTATAAGGCCACAATTTTAAACCCAAGCTTACTGTTGAACGATAAAATCCATTTTCAGTCCAACATCTTATTCGACAATATCATCAGAACCAACCCCCTCCTATCGCCAAAATAATCTACTGAATACATTTCAATACGTAAGATAGACTAGATTAATCAGTGCGTAACTAAGGACGGACCGCAATGCACGTGCGAGTGTTTTTATCCATAAGACTATATTTATATCTTTGTTCAAATGTGCTGTGTACATGTATAGTGTTTGTGTTTTGTGTTTGTGTTCGTAAATTGTGATTAACAATTTAATGTTGCTTTGACGCGCATTAAATTAAATGCAAAAAATTATAATAATATAATCGGTTTGACAATGCCTGAAAAATAGGCGAAACGATCGTCACCGCCAAACAGAAAAGAGACGTCAAACAGGACTGTGAGCAGAATTTCACGTAAACAAGGTATTGATTTACAATAGCTGATTTAATTCCAAAAAATAATTTTATATAGCGAACCAAAACTCATTTATTGGAAGCATTTCCGTTTATTACTACAGCAACCAACTTGACAAATATAAAACAGGTCATTATACTTTACAAAAGATTATTTAGATTAGATAAATGTGTTTGCTCATATATAATCTAAATAATCTTTCGTAAAGATTAATTACCTGATTCTATATTTGCCAAGTTTTTTGCTATGGTAATAAACGGAAATGATTCCAACAAACTTGTTTTGATACGGTATAGGCCTAATACAAAATATTTTTTGGATTTAATTCAGCTATTTTAATTGTAATATGTAATAACAGCTGTGTGAATTATATGCAATAATCTTTTATCGTTGATATTTGTTTATGTTTGCTTTTATCTAATCTAAATAATAAAAGGTTATTATCTGCATTATCTTTTGTGAAGATTAATTACCTGATTTTATGTTTGCCAAGTTGTTTGCAGCGGTAATAAACCTAAATGTTTCCAATTACATATTTTTTTATAATTTAAATTAGCTATTTTAATTGTAATACGTAATAACAGCTGTGAGAATTATATGCAGTACTCTTTATTTGTTGACATTTGTTTGTGTTTGCTTTTATCTAATCTAAATAATCTTTTGTGAATTATATTTACCTGATTCTATATTTGAAAAGTTGGTTGCTATGGTAACAAACGGAAAGGCTTCCAATAAACGTGTTTTGGTACGCTAAATAAAATTATTTTTTTGGATTTAAATCAGCTATTTTAATTATAATATGTAATAACAGCTGAGTGAATTATATACAGTACTCTTTATTCGTTGAGATTGGTTTTTGTTAGCGTCTATCTAATCTAAATAATCTTTTGTGAAGATTAATTACCTGATTATATATTTGCCAAGTTGGTTGTTATGGTAATAAACGGAAAATTTTTTGCGAGTATGAGCTAACAAATAAATGTTCTCAAGCGTGTTGTATTACTTATCAGTTTCATGGGTTAAGTGTATCAATAAATTATTGTAGAAAATATTTGTTTTTTAATATTATTTAATTGAAGTCAGATAATTATTTTGTATTTTGTTTTTTTCTAATGCAATATATGCAATGTTTTTTGGTTCTTGTATAATTCACACGCACATTTTTAGAATCGGTTATGTACTACAGCAATCCATTCTGATTGTAGATAGTTATAATAAGAAATATAAATAAACGAGACCTATTTCAGTAACGCGTTATTTAATGGTAAGTGTATTTTTATAACTGGTAATTGGATTTTAGATCCTAAAGTAGACTACAACTATACAAGATAATTGTTATTACTATATATTTTATGTATTTTTATTTCTACATTTACCTGTTTGCAATCAATATACAGGGCGATTTTTAAAACTTATAACATCAATTATTTTCAAAACAGAAAGAGATATACAAAATCTGATCTCGGATCAGCTATTCACCAAAATGAAAATTTTTTACAAAATCCCTCCGTCCTCCTCATACCACCCCCAAGTCAAAAAACTTTTAGTAAACACATAAATAGTGTGATACATCACATTGAAGCCCTTTAAAAACCAACAATTTCTGTGGTAGGAAAATATAAATCAGTGGTATGATGTTAGTTTCCAACTTTTAAATAATATAAATTTATAACCCTTACTTATACAATTTTTTTGAGTGTAGCAAATAAATGTGTTGGCTTATTTATATTTTAACAAAGCAATTCACGGGTTTTAAGGATTTCAATGTAATATATAACAAGCCATATGTATGATATAATTAAATATCTTTGAGTTGGCAGGGGGGGGGGGGGTGATGAGTAAATTGTTGGGGGGTTCTTTGTAAATTGGGTTTCTGAAGTGATTAATTTCCATTAACGGTGAAGATTATGTATATTTTTGTACCAATATTTTGTATATTTTTTCTATTTTCGGTTTTTTATATAATAGAGGTGGTAAGTTTAAAAAAATCACACTGTATGATAATCAGTATTGCCACGCGCAATCCTCCCTACCCTTTAATTTATTCAATAAACACAACCTTTTGTTGTTAACTTTAAAACTTTCCCTCATCAAATAACACCCAAGTGTTTTCAGGCCTTATTTGATGCTCTACCTCCGGACATTTGATCTTATCTTTTGGTAAATAGGTGTTATTTGGCTCTTCTAATAACTCTTCCCTGATATTCAATGAAACATTCTGCAGTTTAAATTGTAAATGGCTCCTTTTATTATTTATTCTCGCGGTCCCTGATTCCGTATAATTATTTTGTACCTTTGGTTCCAATCTTCCTTTCCCAGAGACCAACTTCGTTAGTTTTTTGGACTAGGTTTTGGATTTTGATTAGATGGAATAGGTTTCTTAGGGTACTGGGTTTGGCTTGTGCTAGGTTGATTCTCATAGCATCTGGGGTATGTGTGCTTAGGAAGGTTTCCAGAGTCCGTATTACGCGTTGGTTGCCTGTCTAGGTTCCCTTGGTTTCGCGGATATTCGTCTCTAGTGCTCGCCTATTTTCCCTCTCCATTGCCTCAAAAGCTCTTAAAAGTTCTATAGCCTCTTCAAAACTTTCGCTTGGCTTTCCTACGCTAGCTACCCGTATTCTTTGGTCGAAATGCCTCAACAATCTATTTATTACAAATTTCTCCGGAATAGCAGGTTCTAAATACCGGGCCTTTATTACCATTTTACAAAAATATTCTACTCTTGTCATAGAACCGCGATCATTATATCTCCCTTTCTCTATTTGATTGCGCAAAATTTGTTGTGCCTGGTAGCCCCAGAAATTCTCTAAAAATTTTGCTCTAAATTCCCCATAGTTTGTGCTATCCCTCTTTACAATGGACCACCAATCTATTACTGCACCTCGCAAGTATCTCTCGATTACTTTTAATTTTTCTTCGCCTTCTAACAAAGGGTCTATCTCATTAAAAAGGTCTTCCATATCCGTTATAAATTTCATGGGACTTTCCTTTGGTGTACCCCAAAATTCTTGGACTTTGTGCTCCCCTTCTTTACTAGCATGGATATAAACTACGCGCTTTTCTGCCCCCACCACACCATGGGCTGTGCTTGAACTCCTAACCCTTTTTTCAAATGC
This sequence comes from Philaenus spumarius, assembly GCA_018207615.1. NCBI lineage: Eukaryota > Metazoa > Arthropoda > Insecta > Hemiptera > Aphrophoridae > Philaenus > Philaenus spumarius. The sequence continues at coordinate 55,511 of JAGFPH010008066.1, read as the reverse complement.
TTTAACTGTCGTTTCCAATTTCTTTTCATTTGATTTTACTTCTTCTATGCTATTCCTATTTGTTCTTCCTAACTCTTTAATCTGTACTATGTCTTCTTTTATGTCTGAGATCTCTACTTCGCAATGGTCTACTCTGCCCTGAATAAATTCCATCCCTTTCTGTACTTCTTCTCTTATTCCACCTACGGCTCCTAATATTTCATCGCGATGTTCTTTCTCCCTAGCTTCGCGTTCTAATTTTTCAGCTTCCCTTTCTTGCTCTTTTACTAAATCCCTAGCTTCACGTTCTTTCTCCCTAGCTACCCTTTCCTGCTCTTTTACTAACTCCCTATCTTCACGTTCTTTCTCCCTAGCTACCCTTTCCTGCTCTTTTACTAACTCCCTGGCTTCACGTTCTTTCTTCCTATCCTCCCGCTCTTTCTCTTTGGCTAACATTAATTTTAACAGTTTTTTAATCTCCTCTTCCTCCCCTTTTTTCGGTACGCTTGGAGTTGCCATTGTTTATGATTTTACAAATTTTTTTAAAATTCCCTAATCTTTTATATTCTAAATTAATCACTCTTATTGCTACACTTCTTACAATTACTCTTATATTTAACAGGTCAGCTACCCCCAGATCACTCTTAACTGTTCGTTCGTTGTCTCAATGAGAAATAATTATTTTAAACTTTAAAATATTATTTGTCACACGAGCCAACGCGTAGGGCACCACTTGTCACGCGCAAACCTCCCTACCCTTTAATTTATTCAATAAACACAACCTTTTGTTGTTAACTTTAAAACTTTCCCTCATCAAATAACACCCAAGTGTTTTCAGGCCTTATTTGATGCTGTTCTCTTGTACTACCCCGTTAGAACAATTTGAGAGGTTTGGCGAGGGCAAGAAAAGGAAAACCTTTTGTTTCCTATTCTTAAGTTTTTTAAATTTAAATTAATTAGACCTTTTTCGTCTTTTATGTAGTACACTAGCTCAATTCTAGACTCTTTTTCGGGATCGTTCCCTTTGGAGTTAAATTTGTAGTGATCCGTGAATAACTTACCTACTGACTTTATTACTCTAGAGCACTGAATGGTTTTAGGATTATTTTGATTGGATTTGTAAATTATATATTCAAATTTTCTATTGAAAATACAAAAACGATTTATTGATCAACATAAATCCATTAACTTTGAAACAACAAATTATTATTTTCAAAAACAGAATGAAATTGATTAATATTTAGCTTATATTTACATATATTGAAAAGTAGCAAAGTGATGAATTAATTTATTAATTAAAATTTGTATATTAATGATTTTATTATTTACATACGACGATTTGCCATTGTGAGTAATGAAATTTACTAAACGAGTTTACTTTATTCAATTTCCCCAGAATCTACTTAAATTTATTTATTTATCTTAATTTAATTTATTTATTTTGCAAAAATGAATTTCTTTAAAATTATAAGTAACAATTATCGTTTGCCACTTACAGAACACAAGAAGTTCGACGCGTAATTCTTTCTGTCGATTTCCGGCGATTTAAAGTTGTTCTCCTTCGTCCCCAGAATGGTTTCTTCGGCTTACAGTTGTCTTCTCCTGGACTTGATTACAGTTGTCCTCTCCTAGTTGATTGTAGTATCTTTTGGCAAGATAGGCCGTTTATATGGATATTCTTCTCCCGAAATTATCACGACCCGACTTAGATTTAGGCCGGAGCTAGTACGCAACGCACACCGTAACTGATCACCCTACGACTTTCTCTAAGTACCCTCGTAGCTCGGTCAGATGTTTACCCGTTGACGCTTCGTGCTAAACTAAAGTTTAGAGATGATGCAAGCTGCTTCCTCGACTTGTTACTTGTCAAACGAGCATATTTCTCTATGTGACAAGAAATTCTGATTTCTTGCTTTAGAAATATATTTTTTGGTCTTAATATATTTCCTGATTTATTTGATGAATTTTAGTGCCTTTATTTCCCATCGATTAGGCCTAATTTAATTATTATCTTCATTTATTGAATTACAGTATGCGCTGTGTTTTGTTTTGCGTAGTACCTCCGATGACGTCACTTCCCTCTTGGTGCTTCGGCCTGCCGTTCCTGTATGAACTTGTCGATCTGCAAATTTGGCTTTGATTTCATCTAAACTCTATAACTTCTTTTTGCGTTGTCGGATTTTGATTTTATTGACTTCTATGGATTGGTTGACGTTTTCTTGTTTCTCTGGAATTCGAATGGCGTTTCTACTCCTCTTCCTTCTTGAGTTATAGACTTCGTTAGTTTTGCTAAAATTTTGAAATTTATTTCCTGTAAATTTGAAATGTTCCATTTGTTCTTGCTTGTATCTTCTTCGGTTGGTCTTGAAACGCGCTAATCTGGTGTTGGATTATTGATAGTTTGTATGGTTGTCTAGTTATTCGGCTTGTTGTTACTCTAATTGCCTTCGTTTGGTTTTCGGCGATTCATTCCCCCCCTTTAAAGCTCTTTTCATATCTCACATGGCATTACAATTTATAACACATATATATACCCTATTTTATCAATATTTCCCTTTTATTAATCTGCCTTGTATTTATTTTGAATTAATAAATTTTTTTATTAATTTATTTTATTTTTACAAAACTATCTATTTATTTATATTGAACTTCGGCTTGATTATGCCCTATTATTGACTCTATTAAATGCTATTTTTTATGATTTAATTACATTTGAACTTTATGAGTTATTGGCCTTTTTATGCCCAAGAATGACTTTACACTTTATTTTTTAACTATTAAACTTTATATTTTTTATTACTTTATTTTCTTAACTCTTTTTAACTCTACAAATGACTCTACTTTGTTTTTGGATTTTATTCAAATTCTGCAAATTCAATTTGTTTACGCTTACATTTTTGTCTATAACTTTTTAACAAATTATCATAACAAAATTATTTTTATTACTCCTTGCTTATTTAACTCTCCTTTCAACATAAATCTAATAATAACAACTTTTTTTAGTAAAATTACAAACCCCTATCTTTCTATGTTAACTCATTCCTAACCAAATTTAGACAAGACTGGACAAGTCTATTCCTGTCAGTTCCTGCAAAGCTTTGGTTCGATCTTGTCGCTAATGCATACGTCATAGTCTGCACTTATTCAACTACCACCATTTTAGTTAATTCTTCAAAATTGTTAATAAATACTATTTTCACATTGGAAACTACTTTTTTGGTCTTAATTTTGGGCTTTTTTGACACCCTTTGGCTTTAATCTTTTGTTATATTGACTTTGAATTGATTTTAATTAATGTAATTAATTAACCCCAATTGGATCGGTCGATTGGCCGTTCCAATTCGTACACTTAATCCTGCAGGTCTTTTAATTTTAGAGTGACTAACCTCACTGAAGATATTTAAAATTAATTTTGAAACTACCTATTGTTTTATCATTGCTCTCTAAATAAAGTTATGTATTGGAAAAACAATAAACTTATTGGTGTAAAGGTAAACAATGTATATAATATTGTTAAGTTTATATATTCAAAAACAAGAAATCATTGACAATAGTTTACTATCAGTACTGTGATATTTATAATCACGTAAGTAAAAACTGTGTTAGTGTTATTATTCTTTAAAATATTACTACTCAATAATTATCAAGTTCAAAGTGAATATATTAGATTGTTTAAACTGTATGGAACATTTTAAATTTATAGCAAGACATGTTTTTAATAACTTGTAATTGTACGCCATTGTCCTGATCAAGATATGCTTTTGGGGTTTATGTATCAGTGAAATAAATACGAATAAATGCACTTGTAGTGACACTTCTTTGGCATGTGCTTTACTAACATGGTGTACACATTTTTTCGCGTAGAATAATGTTTGGTTATTAATTACATAAATTAGTTTTAAAGATAAATATGCACATTTCTAATCATTGAATGTAATATTAGATATATTATGATAATTTGCTCTGCTACTTATTGCTGGTAAATAAAGTCTACATTTCAGCGAGCTAGTATAGGTATTCGAAGACAATGTATTCCTTTGTGGATCTCTTTTGTGTTATTATGAGTTTGTATTTTGAGTTTTTCATTCTTGAAATTGAAAGAACACAAATACGCAAAAGCACAGGACTATTGGTGAATAATGTTGGTTTACTTACCAAAACTAAATATATAGTTTTTATCTGATAAATGTTTACTTTACAAAATAATGTGATCCAAAAATATTGATCTTACCGCACCAACAACCTATAAATGTGTAGGTAACATTATATGATTTTAAAATTAAGAAAGATGCTAGTGATAGTGAATAATTATACATTAGATACAGGAATTGTGTTAGTGTGTGTGTATGGACTCCACCTTTAACGTTTAAAGCTAAGGGGGTCACTGCACACAAACATTTTTTTGTCATTTTTTGTTTTTTGTTGTTTTATGTTATAGCTTATTCTTTTCTGTTTACAAAGATATGCAACACTGATATATGATACAAACATTTGAACCTACTTTATTTACATTTGAATGAAACCATGTTCTTAGGTTTTCAGCTAAAAACTGGAACTTCAGTGTCTTCTACAGCGATTTCCGAAAGTTAGATTTTTTATTGCACCTTTATCTCAGGAACTAAAACAGTTATCTGCTTAAATTTTTTGTGCACACTTATCGAACTTACTCTAATTAATAAAAACTCAAATATAGTTTAAAAAATAAAAATATAAATAGGATTTTTTTGAAATTTAAAACAGGTTTTTTTTTAAATTAGTAAACACTAATTTTAGTGTTTCTACATATGACAAAAGGCATATTTTTTCAGGGAAAAAAAACAGAATCATGATAGCTTTATTAGTTGGTGAGAAAAAGGGACAAATATGTCACAAGGTGGTTAAGATAGGGCTCAGTGACCCCCTTGTATAAGCCTTTAACTTGTAAATATGACTCTTTTCTCTAAATGAAAACTGATATCCTGCTTTAGAACAATTTTTTTCCCTGAGAAAACCTAAATTATGTTTTAAGCTAGAAGTGTTTTTATAATAAAGTCTAAACAATGTTAGATAGTGTATACGTTTTTGGAAACAAAATTTACTAAATAATGCTTATTATGTTTACCTATTCTCCTATATTGGCCTTGTTGTACCGGTGCTAGTATTAAATCAGTATTGTATCAAAATCTGATAACCACAATCTATCATCACTATGCGAAAATATTGATAAAATATATAGGATTGTTTTTATTTTATTATTATTACCAGGTACATGAAACAATAATTATATCTTTTAAAACTCACTAAATACAAACACCATATCCCATGTCCACTGTTAACTTTTAGTGGACTACAATAAAGTGTTTGTACTATATCATATATGGTTTACAATAAGGATTTAAAGGACTGAAAATCTTACAAAGCGATTTCAGACAATTTTTTTTTATAATAAAGTAGAAACAATCTTACTGCCAGCAATACAAAAATAAACGTTTTTATTTTATAATTTATGGTATAATATAAATTAGCATTTACATTTAAAAATGTTTAATAATATTTGTACATAATAGTAAATTTTTTAATTTGTACTTTATTTATAAAAAACTGGTTGCATTAGAGCTATAATAATAATGCTTAACACACGTTGTCCGAAAGGAAGTAACTGAACAATAGACTGTCCTACTATTTTGAAGGTTCAAATTGTAGCAGACATGTCCAATACGCTAATCACTGCGTTCGATGAATAATAAAAAATTATACTAAACATTAATTTGAATGCACATGATCATTTAACAATAGAAATGGAAACGACCAACTATAGCTGTAAATATAGCTTTTCCAAGAAAAAATATAATTAAATTTTTTTAATTATTCCACCCTTGCTGGAGGGTTTGTAGATTATTCTATTTTTTCTTAAATTTAGCAGGAATTTAATCTGTTATAACTGCTGTTAATTTTATTACTATTATTTTTTTAGAGTCCTTCTTCCGGAATAAAATAGATGGTACTCCTTATTTATTTAGGCAGTTTTAATCTGATATTAATATTTTTGGTGCCAAGTCACAAATAAATGTAATATATTAATTGCCTTGTAGGTCCGTCTTGTGATTTCAAGTGAGTTGATTCTTTACTAGTTTCGGTTTCTTGAAACCATCATCAGATAATACTTATTTCACTCGTAGGAGCTCGTCAAACATTAAAAAAAAAACACACACACACAACACATACACATTAACACAATTAAAAAGGCACGTTGATGTTTATTTGTGTTAGAGTATGTGTTGTGTCTATGTGTGTTTTTTTTTAATGTTTGACGAGCTCCTACTAGTGAAATAAGTATTACCTGATGATGGGTCAAGACCCCGAAACTAGTCAATAATTAACTCAATTGAAGTCACAAGATGGACCTTCAAGGTAATTAATAATATATTATATTAGTTTTAATCTCTCCAATGTTCCCCCCTTCTGTCTTTATCAGTATTAGCTGCTGCTTTTAAAATATTACTAACAGCTCGAAATATCAATACTTTATATTTTTATCCCTCGTGGAAGATGTGGGTTTTGATCCAATTTTATATCAACATTTAATTAGATTTTTCGGTCATCCGGAGGAATTTTCCGGTATTTTAACGAAATAAATTTAACCAAGTCAGCTTTTATGGCATGAGAAAGCACAGTTCAACTAAACGTTTTATCGCTAATAGAATGTCGTAAGTAATTTGGTTTCTTGCACACTATGACTTATAAATTACAGTGTTTAACTAAATAATTACTTTCAAAGTTCGACTAAACCATAAATGTTCAACCATTGACTGTAAAACAAATTATTTGGTAATAAAATCTGGCATTATGGCGTTATAAAACATTTAAGTGGTACTTGACAACAAAATAATAATATTATGAGAATTCCTATTTTGCAATATCAATTTTTATGTTTTCAAATACTATCTCTGATTAGTCATCGTACAAACTCGTACGAAATTTACTAACCAAGTCCTGAGAAACATAACGATACTTGATTTCGTTCCGTACTTGTTTTTAAACAAGTTAAAATCGTTAATAGGTCTAATCAATAAAGAAGATTAAAAAAATATGTATAAGGTGTTTGATGATCGTCGAGGGTTGAGAAAACGTAAAATTTAAAAAAGTTTAACTATTTTGTAACTAATAATGTAATACAAAACTTAAAAGGAAGTCTTTGCTTATAGCTCAAATTAATGTGAATAACTTAAATATAAAACTGTTTATATGATCAATATTCAGTTTGAAAACTAAATACTGTCCGAAACAAAAGTTAAATTTTAAATTCAAAATTGATTATAATGTTTATTATAAACTACTTTATACACTTTTCGCCTGCAATTCATAGAATGTGATAAATGTAGTTTTTTTTTTTTTTAATGAAATGAAATGTTTAATCGAATAATGATTATAAAAAAGCAGATAATATTTTAAGAAATTAAAGTAAATTTCATTAAAAACATTAGGTGTTTTCATAGTTCAGGGTTAAATATTTAATCCAGGAACCAGAAAAGGTACAATTTTGAAGACTTCCCTATAACAACGTTATATACCACATTTTTAGAATTAAAAGTTATTTGATCTGATGTTATAGCTTATTACAAACAAGTACTGTATAAACAAATAAACAAAACAAAACTCATGGCTTGGATTGCAATATATAATATAACATCGAGAGGAGAAGGGGCGAAATAGGCAATATTGTAGCAAGAAACTTAAGTGTTTTTGTAGTCACGTTTCCTTCATACAAGCCATAGCCGAGTGGGTCTTCCTGATCAGAAGATATAGGGTTCGAATCTTGGCTAGACCAGGTAACTTTTCATATCTTTGGTTTGAGGGTAGGAGGGCGGATGTGAAACAAACGGTAGGTGTTTAGTTTCCAAGCTTACGGGATATGACTAGTTGCCTGATCTGAGTGCTTGGGATGTTTTTCATATTTTTACTAAGATATTATGCATATTATTTTTTTTTTCTCCAAAAACACAAAAGATTCTTATACTTATAATAAACTATAAGTGGAGATCAAATAACTTGGAATTCAAGAAAATGTGATATACAACGTTGTTTTAGGGAGGACTTCAAATTAAGCAAAGTGTACAAACAATTACTGATTATGTTAAATTTATTTTAAACATAAGTCTCTGCAAAAAAAATAAATAAAAAACTGAAACATTCTATTTGTTAATGGGTTTGTTATGACGTAAACAATTTTGAAGACAAACAAGGGTAAGTTGCTACATTCAAATATTATACATAACGTTTGTATGATATGAATGACTTCCCCAAATGCATTTTAAAGTTAAATATATATTAAAACAAAAGATATCATTGTGGTGAATTTCGTAATTATTACAGTAGTGTTCGGGTAGTCTCATATGAGTACTATCCCAAAAAAGATAACGCAAGGTCCTAAATCGGAAGGCGAAGAATGTTTAGCGGTTTCTTTAACTTTATAAAATTCCTTAATCCTAATTAAAAAAAAACTAAGTTTTGTTCCATTTTTCTAGAAACATTACTAGTTTGTAAGTCATGATCAAACATCAAACATTACAAATGAAAACAATGGTTTATAAATTCAATCTAATTAACGAATTAAATTATCAACACTGGTAGGATTATTAAAATTATTTAGCACTTTATTAAAAAATGTTGAAAATATTTATCTCTGAACATTTTAGAATGTATTCGTATTTTAATGTAACAACTCACGATTGCTCAACCTATAATAATTTAGTAGGACTAACTTATTTAATTTATAAATGGGAAATAATCCGCTACCTTTTTCGTTCGCTATGAAAATACAACACTCCTGGGTCTAGCGCTAACTTGTTTTAGTTAAAAAATCTTAATTTCGTTATCTTTCCTGGTTTGGTAAAGATAAAACTGTTAACAAAAGAACAATATTACGATAATTCAATTTCTGTACGTTTATATTTTTGTAACATATTTAACATGGAAATAAACACCAACTCACTATGTTTCATAAATAAACAAGTATTTTGAATACATGTAAATAAACTAGGACTGTTGATGTGTTGGTATTAGCTTAGTAATTAAACTACGTTCTGTGTTTACGTTATACATTAAAGCGACATGTTAGAATTTAATTTTTCGGATGTGAATGCAGCTTGTTAGTCTCTGCTA
>JAGFPH010008066.1:19727-33435 GCA_018207615.1 Philaenus spumarius | reverse complement strand
AATATTCTCAGATAAAACCACAAAAATGTTTCATTCTAGGACGAAACATCTAAAAAATAGGACTACTTTCGATCGAAAAACGTGATTCCTATTAAAGGGCTTTTGTCTGAACAACTCAAAAATCTTAAAATATCTACGTATGTACCAAATATGGGCCAAATCGGACGTAACATGTGACCGTTAGAGTGCGAACACATAAACACAAATACATATACATTTTAATTACACTCCAATAAGTGTTCGGCAGACTATGATCGGGTGTTCATCGACCTCTTTTCATCTTACGTCTCACCATAAGACTTAGCATAAGAGTAACTGCAATAGCTCATTTTCCTATGGAAATGCGCTAATAATGAAAATTAAAACACCTACACCTGTCTTTCAAAACTTACTGTCTTTTCATTCTTATAGAAATTCTTTAAAAATAAAATAATACAAGTTAACCTTCTAGTCATGACTTTGGGTCATGGAGTTCCAGTGGATTTAATTACCACTGAAACGCCACAGGCTTGACCTCTGAGCAGAGTGGTGGATCTGTGCGTGTTGTTGTTTTCATGGTATTATACGCAATTGTATTACTAGCTTCACGACTGAAGTAACTTTTTTAATTAAAAATTTTATCTTGGTTGTATATATTTTGAGTGTTACCAAGAGTCTTAAATCATGAATGTACATTACTCAAATTTTAAACTGCATAGAAACAAACTTTTAAATGAGGATTTGACTGGTGAAAGTGTTATTGAGGGCGAGTATATAGATCAAAACGAAAATACTGATTCGGAACAAGTAATAAGTGATGGAACAGTATAATATAATGAGGTCAACAATAAACCAAATGTTAATTCGGAATAGCGAACAAAGCAGCGACGAAGATGAAGAACAACCAAGGTATTTATACTGGAAGCCACAATGGAAGAACAGATTCTGGTTCAAATGGTCTTCAAAGGTGCCAAGTAGACGAGGTGGGCCTGTTGCTGGTAATAAAATAATATTATCCCAACAAAATGGAAATGTAAGCGCTTTGGGTAATGAAGCTGCAGTATGTGGTATTTTTTAAAATCATTTAACTCCTGAAATTCTTAACGAAATTCTTGCTCATACAAACAGAAAGCTTTAAAAAGTTAGACAAAAATATAGCGATCCAACCAGATTAGATCTTAAAGGATGGTGACTTTCTTGATATGCGGGCTGTAATTTGACGGCGCAGTTTTCAAATCAAACACGAAGTATTTGCGTAGTGTTTATGCAACTGACGGGACTTACCGCGAGATTTTCCGATTTGTCATAAATGGCTAGAAATTCTTTGTACTGTTTTAGATTTGACGATAGAACCATCAGACGAGAGAGGAAAGAATCTGATACACCAGCTGCTATTTCAAGAGTGTTTTTTGAAATAGTTAACAAATTTACAAGTAACTATTAGATGGGAGCTCTCACATGTGTTGATGAAATGCGGTGCAGTTTTAAAGGAAAATGGACATTCCGTATGTATATGCCCAAAACGCTTTCCGAATTTGGGTTGAAATTAATGATTTTGTCTAATGCCAGTACCTCCTACTGTTATAATGCTTACACAGGGAAGGGATCTTGTAGAGCAGGTCTATCTGATGAGTACAAGAATTTCGGCAATCCAATTAATACAGTTGTAAAATTGGCCGAATGTATTTTCCATACCAACCGCAATGTGACTGGCGACAACTGGTTTTCCTCTATACCGTTATCCTCCTTTTTGCGTACTTAGGGATTCAGTTCCGTAGGGCCCTTAAAAACAAGCCATATATACCAGCAGCTTTCCAAATAAATGCCACGAAATAAGTTGGTACAGCTTTATTTCAGTTGACAAAATATTTGACGTTGCTTGCATTTGTGTCCTACTAGTGTCACCAATCCATCAAGAAAAAAAAGTTTTGATAATGAAACTGGTCAACCCACCATCATTGTCGACTAGCACCAGAGAAAAGGAGGCGTTGACAGTTTGGATAAAATATGTGCCATCTATTCAACAGCAAAAAAGACACACCGTTGGCCAATGCAATTGTTCTTGACATCGTTGCTGTGAACTCAAATGTTCTGTACAACTCCTTTAGGGACAATAACGTGTTTTACAACAGAAGTGACTATATGAAAAGTCTCGCAAAAGGACTTGTGTCCCCCCACATGCAAAATCGTCTTGCTATTGCTTCTCTACAAACTAAACTAAAACTCGGAATCTGCCGTATTTTGGAAATGAAAATGTATGAAAACCCACCCCCTCCCAGCTTTAACAGCCTAGAGAGAAGTAAAAGTGAAAGAGATGCTACAAATGTCCTGGAAAAAAAACGAAACACCAACATTGTCTGTAACCTCTTTGAAAACCCCATATGCAGCGAGTGCGCAAGAAAGTTCTGCTGCTAATGTGCACCTAGAACTTCAGGGAAGAGTCCAAACCATTCTAAACAAAGAATGAATGTAAAATTTATGTTTTGTAGCTCTTTTGTGTTTTCTTCAGTAAAGTTGTAAATAATATTTAGTATTATCCAATTTTGGAAGAAATAAAAAATTTCAAAACAAATTTGTGTTTTTTGAATTTTAAGAATATAACAGTTTGTTTAATATATGTTTACATATCCAATAAATACTAATTTTGCGTTTTTTCTAACAATATGAATAAACCAAATTGTAACAAAACATAAATTCCGTACAATTTGCATGACCTTCAGTCATTTTATGAATTATTTAAACTAAAAGTAAGTCAGAACAATAAATACAAATTGCAGAGTAAAATGACTTACATGTTTGCTTCATTGATGTTTTTGTATAGTGGATGAATGAACCATTTGCTAATATTCGACCTGTATATTTCATTTTGATAGAGAACTGCACTGCCAGTGTAAAAACTGTACTCTGACGGAGAAATTTGATAACATATCCTGTTGAGATATTTGTCCCTATTAGGATAGGATTTACAAGGCAAGATGCAACTGCCTGCGGTAAGGATGAACTTTGGGCTGAGTATCGTAGCGCCGCAACCCTGCGTGACATTATCCTTGTCCTGGAACACATGTTTTTGTTTTATATACATAGGATCGACTAAAGCTTTATTTCTCTAATATATGAATTACATTTGTAGGGTTAGCATCTATACATATAAATAAAATTAAAATGTATAACTGTGATTTCAAAATGTAAGCTTATGGTTATGCACACATTACACAAACCTAAACACACATTTATAAATTTTTTGTCTATTTGTCAGACTGTCTGTTTGTTTTCCCGGATAATCTTCTCCATGGCTGAACCGATTTTGAAAGAACTTTCATTACCACGTAGAGGACTTTTTATGGAATTTTTTAGACTACTTTTTATTCGGTCATTATTTAAAATTCTTGTTAAAAAAATAAAAATTATTAAGGGCACTCTAAATTGAAAACAATAAAATTTCACGAATTTAATTTGTACATTAATTATTATTTTTCAGATCTTCCTCTTTCCAAAAATGTATGAAATGTTATAGAAATTGTGCTAAATAAGTGCAATAAAAAAACAAACAATGCATGCGTTACCATGGAAATCAGGGCTAGAATAAATCATCATGTCCTTTCATATAGTGCGTATTGTTTTAAGTAAGGTATTTCATTTCTTTGAGTTGATGTGTTTCTGTTTCTGAACCTGGTAAGTTCATTTTGTCTTATTTCTGTAAACCCTAACACAAACTATACAGACTAACTTAGTAACTTAGTAAGAACCGAGCTAAGTTATTATTATTAAAATATCACGAATACAAACTATACACACTAACTTAATAAGAACCGAGCCAACTTATTATAACCACTACGCGATGGTGCTAACAAACTATCTTTTACTTTACACGTAATATTTGTACCGATTGTAAAGTAACTGACGTATTGTTAGTTTGTCAGTTTTTTTAAGGCTCTTCTTTACCTTGAAGAAAACTTCTGCGTGTACAGTATGATTTTAATAAAAAGGTCTGACTCAAGGCGCAAAATCGTTGAAACATGCATTCGTAATAACGTGTTTCAGATTCTATTTATAAATTAATAATCTGGGAAACTACTTTAAGTTTAAAAACATGCTTTATATTTTTTACGTCATAGCTTAAAATATGGAAATTATTCCTTAAAACTCCCACCATAAAATGCATTAAAAATAATCAATTTTTACTCAGTTAAACTGCTGATTAAAAGGAGTTGCTGTAGATAACTTTCAATTATGAGATATAAGACAAAAGCACATACCCTTTAAGGACAGTTTAAGATGTTTCAAAACTTTTTAGGTTGAAAAATGGCATCCGAAACACGTTAGTACGAAGTGCATATTTTTGCTGTTTTACGCAAAGTATAGAAGACCGTTAATCAAGCCTTAGCAGAGTGATAACAAAAAGTCTTACTGATCAAAAGATGCTGGGTTCGAATCTCGGCTAGTGAGACCAGATATATAATCATGTCTGTGGTTTGAGGGTAGGAGGGCGGAAGTAGAGCAAACGGTGGTTGGCTCGCGTCCAAGCCGACGGAATATGACTACATATCTGGTCTCCGGCTGTGGCTATTTTTCATAGTTTTACTATCGTATTTATGTATGTATACAGTATATATATTTACTATAAAAAAACCAAGAAATCGAAGTAATGTAAAGTCACTGAGCACTTGGGACTGAGAATAGGAAAACATTTTGTTGAGGCAATTCTAAGATTGGACAATAATCGATTACAAAAATTTGAAAAAGCTGCTGAAAATATGGAAAAAAAGATCAGGCAAAGCAAGGAAATTAGAAATCCAATACCAAGAGGCTACAGACCATTAAATAGCAAATAAACAATCGTTATATGGATGTTATTAGTTATTAAGGATTATCCGAAAGTAGTTTTTTCTAAATTTGAAGTTGCAAATCTCAAAAGTATTGAAAAGTATCAAACGACTATTGCTATCAAATTTTCGGAATAGGTTTTACAAGCTAAATTCTAGTTACCTGTAAAAGAATATTTTTATACTTTTACTTTAATTTTTAAAATATGAGATTTTTTATTGTTATTTCGAGTAAAAAATATGTATATTTTCAAGCAGCAATAATTTGTTTTTTACAGAATTTAAAATAGATGCACCAGGAACTAAGCAAAGGGTACCTCTTTAAAATAAAAACAAAATTATAGATTTAGGTTTGAGGGTATTTGAGCTATGCGACATATAAAACACATTGTGGCTTATGGCCTTTGCCCTCCCCTTAACAAAGCTAGAGAATTTGTGGACAAATGTTGGGGATGTTGCGTGTCTATTTCAATCTATGTCTTACAATATGTACAGGTCAAAGCTACCTCCACAATCCAAATTAGATCCAAGTGATTCTGTTCTAATCGATTATGATTTCGATAAAAGTTTATATTAAAATATTTTTTAAATATGAACAAAATTATGGATTTTTTGGTTTGCATTGGCATCGCCATAAATGCCACTAAGTGTTGGCCAATCCCCTAGTTAGCCATATGAACCCTTAACATATACAATAGATCTTGTTTTAGAAGGAAGTTTATTATTCTTGTTGAGTCAAATCCTGAGGTTTGGTTCTATTGAGGGGGCGAACATCGTTAATGTCAATCATTGTGCAATGATGATAACTGAAAGCAGTTGAAACGTTGGTACTATATTTATATAATGTAAACAGTCAGATGTACTAAACACCGGGTGTTTCAAAAGTATGTGTCAATGCATAACTCTATGAAGGGATATTTTAGATTTAATAATTGGAATACACTGTTTTGTCTTACCGTCTTAATAATTTAGATAGGTTTCATAGTAACGCTATACAAAACAACCATCCTATGACCTTCAGGACATGACATTAATACATGACGTAATGGAGCACTTCTACACACGGGTTAAAACGTAACATGAGACAGTGTGCGATGCCTTTGCCTCCAAATCTCTTGATATGAAATGGCTCTGGGGTTATCTGAAGAAGAGTTATTTGTTTAAAACCAACAATCATTCAAGAACTGAAGTATTTAGTGCTAGAGGTTATACTAGGGACACATATTATTATTATTGTTTAGTAACCTTTTTTATTTAAAAAATGCCATTTCCATTGTGCCATTTTTCTGGAAATTATTATTGGTTAGGACAAAAAGCACTTTGATATAAGTTACGTGGGGGAGGGGGGTAGCTGAGACCTGTACAAAATGTAAGACAGAGGTGGAAATATGCCAGCACTATTACCAACATTTGTCCACAAAATCCATAATTTTGTTCATAATTATACATTTAAAAAATGTCTTAATAGGAATTTGTACGGAAATGATGATTTATTAGGACAAAGGCACTTGGTTCTAAGTTGGGTGGAGCGGGGATAGCTGTGACATGTACAAAATGTAAGACAGAGGTGGAAATATGCCAGCACTATCACCAACATTTGTCCACAAAATCCATAATTTTGTTAATAATTATACATTTAAAAAATGTCTTAATAGGAATTTGTACGGAAATGATGATTTATTAGGACAGAGGCACTTGGTTCTAAGTTAGGTGGAGCGGGGATAGCTGTGACATGTACAAAATGTAAGACAGAGGTGGAAATATGCCAGCACTATCACCAACATTTGTCCACAAAATCCATAATTTTGTTAATAATTATACATTTAAAAAATGTCTTAATAGGAATTTGTACGGAAATTATGATTTATTAGGACAGAGGCACTTGGTTCTAAGTTGGGTGGAGCGGGGGTAGCTTTGACCTGTACATTATATAAAACAGATATCGAAAAAGATACTAATTATTTACTTTAAGTCCGTCTTGTGATTCCTTGACGTTAAGTTTAAGAAGACATGTTTAATAGTCGTAACTACATCATGTGGTCATTCCTCTGGTGAGTTCGTCGAACATTAAGAACATTAAAATTGTATACACACACACATTTACAGGGACAATAACACACAAGTCACAGTTTATCTCACAAATAAATACACGGAATAAAGTTTTAACGCATCTCAACGTCCGGTCTGTATAGTGCAGTGCAGCCTACTGATCGTTATCTCTGTATGTTTTATACAAGTGGTTGATAGCCGTGCCGTAAAAATAGTGGGAGTTGAACGTAAGTTTGTCATTCAATACGTCATCTGGTTTTTGTTAATGCTTTAAGTATTTCAAACTCCTCTATTGCATTCATTATTCTTTCTTTTGTACATGTGTATAAGGCTTCTACTGTCGAGTTGAAGTCGCCCGGCTTATGATTCCATTCAATGAGGTGACGGGCATAATTAGACCTACTGATAACAGAGCTCTTGTTAGGGAGATGTTCTTTATATCGTTCCTTAAACGTTCTCCCTGTTTGACCAATAATATAATGTTTGTCACAATCCTGGCAATTAATTCTGTATACTCCGGACCTTTTCTCTATTGGGGTAATAATTTTTGGTTTTAAGAAGCATATAAGTTATTATTAGTACGGAAAGGTATAGTTATTATGTCTCTTGAAAACGTTTTGTAAGACATTGGGTAAATATTTAGTATATTCTGAAGAAATATAGCTGTTTTTGATGGTGGTGTCATTCTCAGATCGTTTCCTGTTCTTTTTTTGATATGGCTATAATTATACTATTGTAGCCGTTTGCCACAGCTATATGCTTAGTGATATTAATTTCGCTTTGGTAATCATCCTTGTTCGTAGGAACCGTGATAAGTCTGTGAACAAAACTATTTAATGCTGCCATCTTTTGTAAATATGGGTGGTGTGAATCAGCGTGTATCGTAACGTCTGTGGTAGTAGGTTTGCGATATATTTTGTATTGTAACCTGTTTGTGTTTTTTGTTAAGGTTAAATCATGAAAGTTGAGTTGATTTTGCCTTTCCATTTCTAGTGTAAATTGGATTTTCGGGTTAATATCATTCATGTATTTCAGAAGTCCGGTTATTTGTCTGTTAGTTCCATTAAAAACTACAAATGTGTCACCTACTTAATGACCATAATAAATTATATTGTGTCTGTATTTATTTTGATCAGACAATAAATATTTATTTTCATAATAGTTTAAATGTATGTCAGCCAATAGCCCTGATATTGGTGAGCCCATGGCTAAGCCTTCTTCTTGTGTATAGAAGGCGTTATTGGAAGTAAAATAGTTTTGTTCCAATAACGTTTGTAATAGGATTGTTAATTCATTTATTTGCTGTTCATTTAATTTGTCGGTGTTGGTGAGGTATTGGAATATTGGTGTACATATTGACTACATCGAATGATAGGATTTTGTAATTTGGAAGGATCTTGATATTTTTCGTATTGTTTATGAAATTGTTTGTGTTCATTATGCTAAGGTAGTTTTCGAAGGTGGTGTATTTTTTTTTTATAATTCTCTCTAGCCTCTTCGCTGTTTTATAGCATGGCGCGGATGAGTAATTTATTAACGGTCTTATGGGTATGTGTACTTTGTGTAATTTCGGCAATCCGGTGGACTGAGGGGCCTGAGGTTTAATCGGTTTAATGTATCTACGTGTGGCTTCACTTAATAAAGATGTGCATTGATCTTATTTTTCTCAAAGAAATCTATTGTTTTTTGTCTATAATCATTCTGTTTTATAACTACTAAGGTGTTACCTTTGTTATAATGGCTTCGTTGTAGGCTAGTTTACGTTCAATTGCATTTAAGGTTTTTATCTCATTATGATAACTGCAATCATGATATGCAATAGAATATTTTTAAATATATAAAGCATTTAAAAAAACCCGATGACGAATTAAATGACAAACTTAAGTTTAACTCCACTATTTGTACGACACGGCTATCAACCACTTGTATAAACCATACAGAGATAACGATCAGTAGGCTGCACTGCACTATACAGACCGGACGTTGAGATGCGCTACATCTTATCATGTGTATCTTAGCTTACATCCGTGTATTTATTTTTGTGGGGAACTGTGACTTGTGTGTTGGTGTCCGTGTAAATGTGTGTGTGTATAAAATTTTAATGTTTTTAATGTTTGACGAACTCACCAGAGGAATTACCAGATGATGGAGTTACGGCTAAGAAACATGTCGTCTTAAACTTACCGACAAGGATTCACAAGACGGACTTAAGGTAAATAATTTGTATTAATTATGAGTGACTCGGTACCAATAATCATGCAATGCAAATCGAAATAGACACTCAATATATCCCTAACATTTGTCCAAAAATAAAAATTGTTTACGTAATTAATACATTTTTTCCCAGAAATTATAAATATTTTAGGAATAAAAGTAGCCTAAAATATTCTCTGAAAAGTCCTCTACATGTTAATGAAAGTTTCGTCAAAATCGTTTCAGCCATTCCGGAGATAAGCCGCTCAAACAAACAGACAAAAGAGACAGACAAGACATTTATACATTTTGGTTTAGATTTTGGTAATGTGTTAGTTATCGTATGACCTTAGAAAACAACTTGTATTTTGAAATTTCAGACAGACACTCCAATATTCATTATTCAAAAATTAGCAGCTATCAGTTTCCTCAACTTGGTCGATGCTGTGGAAGAATGTAAACCCAACTGTTGTACGTCTAACACTGTTATTTTTTAACGGGAGATAGTGAGTGAGAACTTTAACAATTATTTAAAACCAACTCCTTCACAAAAAAATATATTTTAGAGAATGGGAAGTGAAAAAAAAATGTTGCCCAAATTCTGTTGGTGTTTCAGTGTTAAAACCGTTGTACGAGTGTCATCCCTGACTGACACCCAATGAGCGTTCTATTTAATTGTTAATCGAAAACATTGTGTTATACAGACCTCAATTTAGAATACATATTTATAAAAAACAAATATTATTTTAAATACACAATTTACACAAACATATAAAATTTAAACGTTTTACCTGTAATATAAGCTAGGATAAATTGTAATGTAGGCAAATCGTTATTAACAAACAGTCATTAAATATAAGTGATGCCTCAACAAAGGTTCACAAAACATTCAAATACTCACTTTATATACAAGGAAGCCCAAGTACGGAGTTCTTTTCAAATCCCTATAAAAATCGCCGCCAACAATTCTTTTCGTCCGTTTATTTTCTTGCGCTGACGTCAAGTGTAGAATACACGCAACTAAAAACAACCAGAAAGAATACATGTCTGATAGTAACGTCTATTTCTGTTTGATAGAAACCGGTCGCGTTATGTTGTTTAAGTACTTAAGCAATCCGAGTAAAGTGAACAATAAAAGTACATAAATTACGGTTAATTAACATATAACATGATTGAAGTAACAGTTGATTGCAAATAGAACATTGAGAGTTCTAATGGTGCGTTTACTCCTGGTTTATAGAGTGGAACAATAAATACAAATTAGTAGTGCGAGTTAAATTCGTTCCTTGCCGTCAACCGTCCCACATGTTTGTACGCAATTGTATTAATTACATTTAATATTCCGACTACAAAAATAGACTATACATTGTGTGGAGTACCATAATTTATAGGGCAATACGAATATTAAACTAATAAAACTTCTTATTCTGAAAAATGAATTTACAATCTAGTTTTATTCTGATAATATTTACAAATAGGACAAAAATACAATCTAACACAATGAACATTCTCTCCAGGTGAGAATAATATCAATTACAGAATATACACAACTTTCCAACAGAATACATCTATTTTCATTCTTTAAGATTTGCAACACTGAGTCTATATTTTCCCGTTAGAAAGTTGGCAACACATTGTATCGGTGAGATTAGATCTGGTTTACGTTTTAATGAATGCGAATGATTTTGTGAAAACGTGTTGACATTCTTTGTTGGTGTATTTCTTTTGCACGTTGTTAATTTTTAAAACCAGATTTATGTAGTTAATTGAGAGAAATATTCGTGACGTACAATTTTAATTTGCGAGGCCTATTCCAATCCTCCATAAAGAAATGAGAAATAAAAACAGTTATGTTATACACAATCTCTGTACATCAAATTAAAAGAGAAGTATTTTTTCCAAGAACAGAACCCGTTTCATAATTTTATTGGAACAAATCGCATCTATATTTTCGAAACTGTTAAGAATAATGCGGGAATGGTTATGTTAATTGTAGGTCAGATATAATGTAATAGTGATTAAGTAATGTTTAATGTAAGATTGTTGGTACAAAAAGGCAGAACGCGGTAATGTTAAGTGTGGTTGCGACATACCACACAGTTGTAGAAATGCCTGACGTACCAAAACACGCACTATGTAGGCCGTTTAAACAAGCAGAAGTTTTACTATATAAGGTGGATCCTGAAATAGAAGCAGGGCTAGTGCTGAGATAGGGACCGGGGGTCTTGAACAGATCGCTGCTTATCGAAGAGGGTCGAGCATTGGACAACGGGGAAGGTAAGCAAATAGATCACATAATATTCTATACAACCACATTTGGGTCCGTTAGCAAGGGTATAGGTCATTGTTTATGCTGTGTAACAAAGAACTGATATCCAGGATGGTCTGTCTTTTAAGCCAACAATCAGTAAGAATGTGTATAACGATTAGATAGTTGATATAGTTAAACCGTAAATGATTCTGGGAAAGTATAGTTTTTGTTACCACTGAACCACTGAGTGCATTAGTCATTTATTTAAGTCAATCCAAAAAACTTTAACGAATAGTTTTATTTAGTTTTGAACCCGGAGAAATTGCTGAAATTTCTACCCATAACAAAACTGAATAAGTCTTGTGTTTCTTAGGAAGAAATATCTTCTCGTTTAGTCAAGGATGACTCAATTCAAAATACGAGACAAATATAATTAATATTAATTGAATAGATACTGTTTAAGCAACAATGTAAGTATATTTAATGTACATTGTTGTTTATTTGTTGCAGTTGAATGTAAATGTCACAAAAATTTCCACATTTACGTGTTAAAATTCAAAATATACCAACTCATATTTTGTTAACACTACTTAATAATTATTTTAATTCTGACAGTTATAACATGCCAAGTTTGTGATATATTAGTAATCAGTTTTGCACCTAAGACTCCAGCTTCGACTCACACACTGCGAACGAAGTTAAGTAAACTACTCTAACTTAAGTAAGTACAAACTCTGACGTCAGAGTGAGATTAGAAGATGACACCACTGTAAAATCCCCTACGTGGATTTGAACCGGTGACTTTTATGGTATTTTATTTTTTGGTAGAGTTTAGGGGAGCAGAGTGAACTATACGGTCATGTAAATAAACCAAATG
Organism: Philaenus spumarius; assembly: GCA_018207615.1. Taxonomy (NCBI): domain Eukaryota; kingdom Metazoa; phylum Arthropoda; class Insecta; order Hemiptera; family Aphrophoridae; genus Philaenus; species Philaenus spumarius. The sequence continues at coordinate 21,263 of JAGFPH010008066.1, read as the reverse complement.
TGCAGAATTAATAGATGAAACCACAAGAAAGTTTGATTCTAGTATAAAATAATCTCAAATTTGTACCAAATCGGACTTAAAATGGGGCCTACAGAGTACGAGCACTTACTACAGCCTAAATTAAAAGTCTGGAGACACCCCTGTAACTAAGTCTTTTGAGTGAGTAATTGGAAAACTCCCATACACAGATCATATTTATTAGGTATAAAGTTGTACTGTTTTACGCATAAGACGACGTTGTTTCTATTTCCAAGATGGGAAATTTTGGGGGCAGCCCAAAAATTTAAAGTGCAAACCCCTGCTTTGTGACTCCAAATTTTAAAGGTATCACAATGTAAATGAGTAAGGTACAAGCATTTAAAGTTATTTAAGTTTAAAGACGAGAGTGATTCAAGTCATTTTAACTGTTTAGTGGGTGATTGGTGAAGAGCCCAATTCAAGAAATGTTTATTAGGTATTAGGACGTACTTTTTATGAATGGAGAAACTTTGCGACAGTTTCAAAAATTAGAAACATTTGGGCAGCTCACAAGTTTTTTACGCAAACATCTGTCATATGACCATTCGTTTTAAAGGTATGCACAAAAGAAAACTAACAGTTCAAATTTTAGGCCTCTGTCTCAACCCAACTACAAATTACAACAGTCAACAGATAGCCTATTATATTTCTGGGAAAACCAAAACGGTGGTTTAATTCTACAAATATGGACTTTGGCTAGTCCGAGCTATTGTTACCCAATTTTTATCAGTATTTGAGTATTTTACAGTCTTTTATTAGTCTCTTGCCAGTTTTGTCCTGGGAAATGACTGTGGAATAGCACTTTTAAAAATTATTTTGGAATTAAAACCAGTAGGAAATTACAAGGAAAGACAATAATATAGGATTTATCATAGGATATACTTTAGCCTTAAGGAACACTGTCTGTGAAGTTTGTGATTAATGCGACTGTCAGACAGCTTTCGTGATTTATTTTGAAAAATCTGACAACGCTGTCAGATCTGGCAACATTGTCAGTTAGTTTTCATGTTTATTGTTGCTATCATAAAAGACGGGTTTGTAAATGAACCAAGGTTAAATCCTACACCATGTTTTTATTATTCAAAGAATTTGAAACAGTGCTAAATCGGGTGTCTAGGGAACGTTTTTCTTAGCGTCTTTACTTTCTAGTTAAAAAATGTGCCCTTAATCATATAACAATGAAATAAAAATTAGGTTTCATAATTTTTTGATAATAATGACAACAGTTTTCTTTCATTTAAAATAAATCATAAGAATATCGGGCCGGTGCTTGTATGGTATACGTTCTCATGCTTAACGTATGCGGAGTTCATAACAATTGCATTCTAATTACGAACTCTGCATTGTGTAGTTATATTTAACCAAAATGTTATGGCTACTACACTGAAGATAAGATTATTGTTTAGCCACTTGGGCTACTCATTTATAATCTTGGGCAGTCGAATAAGTTCTCATGCTTAACGTATGCGGTGTTCATACCAATTAACAATTAAATTATAGTTACGAACTCTGCATTGT
>JAGFPH010008066.1:0-15492 GCA_018207615.1 Philaenus spumarius | reverse complement strand
ATTATGACAATGTGCTTTTATTATTTAAGATCTATATATATAAAAGCCAAATACCACTCACTGACTGAACACTTAAAAAGAATACAATTACGTTAAAAATACTGAAAATACCAACCACCACGGGCAACGCCGTACGGGTCAGCTAGTATATATACAAAATTATACGGCCTAGGAACGTGGAATTTGGTACGCAAATTTTATTGCTCATAGGTGCTAGAGGCGCCCTAAGAAAGGATTTCAAAATATTTCGCGTTTAAGGGGTGAAACAACCCCTAAAACCATACATATTGTTTGTTTTATATCTCAAAAACCATATGGCCCATAAATGTGGAATTAGATACACATATTGCTCACAGGCCATTGATTTGCACTAAGAAAGAATTTTTAAATATTTAGCGTTTAGGTTTGAAACAACCCTTATAACCATAAATATTGTTTGTTTTATATCTCAAAAATCATACGGCCTAGGAACATAGAATTTGGTACCCAAATTTTATTGCTCATAGGTGCTAGAGGCGCACTAAGAAAGGATTTCAAAATATTTCGCGTTTAAGGGTTGAAACAACCCCTGAAACCGTTAATATTGTTTGTTTTATATCTCAAAAACCATATGGCCTAGGAACTTCGAATTTGGTACACATATTGCTCATAGGCCTTAGATTTAAAATTAGAAAGGATTTTGAAATATTTCGCGTTTCAGGGTTGAAACAACACCTAAAACCATAAATATTGTTTGTTTTATATCTCAAAAACCATATGGCCTAGATATGTAAAATTTGGTACAAATTTTGCTCATAGGAATTAGATTTGAAATTAGAAAGAATTTTTTTAATATTTCTCGTTTAAGGGTAGAAACAACCAATAAACCATAAATATTGTTTGTTTTATATCTCAAAAACCATATGCCCCAGGAATGTGGAATTAGGTACACGTATTGCTCACAGGCCATGGATTTGCACTAAGAAAGAATTTTTAAATATTTAGCGTTTAATAGTTGAAACAACACCTAAAACCATAAATATGGCTTGTTTTATATCTCAAAAACCATACGGCCTAGGAATGTGGAATTAGGTACACATATTGCTCACAGGTCATAGATTTGGGTTTGAAAAAATTCAAAATTTTAGGGGGGGGGGATCAAATTTATTAAAAAACGACTTCTTCAAAACTACCGAATGGATTGGAATGAAATTTGGTATGTAGCTTCCTCTAGGGCCATAGGTGCTTATTAAGAAAGGGTTTGAAAAATTCGAAATTTTAGGGGGGTTTGGGGATCAAAGTTTTTAAATCACAATTTCTTCAAAACTACCGAATGGATTGGAATGAAATTTGTATGTAGCTTCCTCTAGGGCCATAGGTGCTTACTAAGAATGCGTTTGAAATAATTCGAAATTTTAAGGCGGTTTGGGGATCAAAGTTATTAAATCACGATTTCTTCAAAACTACCGAACGGATTGGAATGAAATTTGGTATGTAGCTTCATCTAGGGCCATAGGTGCTCATTAAGAAAGGGTATGAAAAATTTCGAAATTTTAGGAGGGGTTTTGGGGGATCAAAGTTACTAAAATCATAATTTCAGATCTTTTATTATTATGACAATGTGCTTTTATTATTTAAGATCTATATATATAAAAGCTAAATACCACTCACTGACTGAACCCTTAAAAAGAATACAATTACGTTAAAAAGAATATGGAATTAGGTACACATATTGCTCACAGGTCATAGATTTGCAATAACAAAGAATATTTAAATATTTTGCGTTTAAGGTTTGAAACAACCCTTAATACCATAAATATTAAATGGTATTCTTTCCTTAAAGCTAGAGGTCTGAAATTTGGCATTTATTAATTTTAAGGAAGTATTAAATGCGTCAAGCTGATCAAATCTATCCCGATTGCTATACTTTCCTTAATACCAAAAAGCTGAAATTTGGTACATTTCTTTCTTTCAAGATACATATAAAAAGTAAACCAGTTTTAGATTTCGTTCATCCTGCCGGGGGTGAAAATGTGATAGCAACCCCTACAAACAATAAATATACATTTGTATACCTACCTTAAAGCTAGAGATCTGATAATTCGTAAATTTATTTATTACAGGATAGATATAAAAAATAAACCACTTTTATATTTTGTACGTTCTTCTAAGAGGTGAAAATGTAGTACCTACCCGTAAAACTATAAATAATAATCGAATTCCCCTTAGGAACGTGAAATTTGGTACACATATTGCTCACAGGCACTAGAGGCGCACTAAAAAAGGATTTTAAAATGTATGGCCTTAAAGGGTTAAAACAACCCCTAAAACTATACATATTATTTATTTACTTTCCTTAAAGCTAGAAAGCTGAAATTTTGTACATTTATTTCTTAAAATCATATATAAAAAGTGAACCAGTTTTACTTTTTGTCACGTTCTGCTAAGGGGTGAAAATGTAGCAACAACCCCTAAAACAACTAATATTAATTTTTATACTTTCCTGAAATCTAGAGAGCTGAAATTTTGTAAGTTACTTTCTTACAAGATGCATATAAAATAAACCAGTTTTACACTTTGTAACATTCTGCTAAGGTATTGAAAAGTATTAAAAATCCTTAAAATAGGCACCTATGAGTATACGTATACCAAAATTCACGTTTTTGGACGTTATTCGATTAATATTTATGGTTTTAAGGATTTTTAATACTTTTCAATACTAAGAAATAATTTTAAAATATTTGGCCTTTAAGGGTTAAAACAACTTCTGAAAAAATTAATGTTGTTTGTTATACTTTCCTTAAAGCTAGAAAGCTGAAATTTTGTACATTTATTCCTTAAAAAACACATAAAAAGTAAACCAGTCTTACATTTTATTACGTGCTGCTAAGGGGTGAAAATGTGATAACTACACCTAAAAACTATAAATATTAGTTGATATTCTTTCCTTAAAGAAAGAGATCTGAAATTTGGCATTTATTTATTTTAAGGTAATATTTAAATGCGTAAAGCTGATAAAACCTATCCCGATCTATGCATGCGCATATTAAAGTCGTATCTGTTCGATCTGCAATTCCAGCTAAGACGGTGATTTACCAGTCTGTAGATATAGCGCTTGAAAAAGAAGACGCTCTTCACTCTGAATTCTTTATTTTTAATTGATTTAGGTTATTCAACAAACATACCTTGACGGAGACAATTGACGGGCAGCCAATGAACAAAACATACCAAACTAATTGAAAATACATGTAATAATTCACTTTCGTCAAATAAAAGATGAAAGAAAATGAGGGAGAAATATTACAATTATGTAATATAGTGATGCAAAACAATTCTCCGTAGCGAACCACGGGTATTCAGCTAGTGTATGTATATATGCATTTACTAAAAAACGCCCCAGGACACGACATTAGGGTGTATATATCATTAAAAAATTTAATAATAGTTCAGGATAATGATTATACTACCATGTGTTTATATAGGGCCATTAAATAAGCTAACAAATTTTAATTGTCTAGTGCTTACGGTTTCATGTACCTAAAATTAAATAATTACACATTTTAATTATTCCTATGGAGCAGGACTTTACTAAAACAGTTATCTTCTACAAAAATCCTTGTTTTCCGAAAGTTTACCCTTTTAAAACATAATGTACCTTTTCTCAGAATGTATTTAAGCTAGGACTCTGAAATTTTTTCCTGCTGTCTAGTAAGTTTTTTTTATGATAATTCTTCAAGGATCTAGTACATAAAAAATAAAATAATTGTTAAAAACATGAAGTTTTCGGTGTTTTTGAGAAATATATATATTTTTTTTACTGTTAGAATAGTTTTTTTGTGGTAAAAAAACTAAATGGGCACATAAGGTTTTTTACTGTATACCACACAAATTACAACTCTCTAGGTTTAGTGGTTTCTGAGAACAGGAGCATCAAAGTTGCTTAAATTAACATTGGCGAGATAGGAGGTACGCAACCCCCTTAAAGCATTTGGAGTATTACCTTGACGTGATATTTATATCAATAATTGTTTAACCCTAACTACAGAATACATTTTACTTAATACAACACAATATGAAGAGTCACTTAAAGCGAGCAAATTAAATAAGTTTTAAAATAAATTTAATTGTTGGTAAACAAACTATTTACAAATTATAGCTCTTGTTTTATAAATAACATGTTCATTCTACAAATTTTAAAAGTATTTAATTTTCTAAAAAACAAACTCAAAATAAAATTGTCTTTTAACTTTTAATACAGATTAGCTTTACGGAAGGATTAGACATTACAGTTAATTTGAAGCGATGTTCAAGTAAGTATCAGTGTAGTACTAAATAACATTTTTTTTTAATTCATGAAAAAAATACACCAAATACTGGCCACATTATTCTTGTATGGAAAAACATTTAATTCTTTATACAACTTGGTTTTATGAAAAACATGAAATTAATATTATTTGTTTACTATTTCTATAAATTTATTTAGCCAACCTGTTATATTGTTTTGTTTATTACAGTTGTATCTCATTACCCCAACAAAAATAATATTTTTTTGGAAAATGTAAAACCAAAATTGTATTATTTCCATAGTTAACTACCTTTAGAAATGGCACTTCTGAAGTTCCCACTGATAATATGGTTACAGTAAGAAATGTGTTATTGATAAATATAATTTATGCTTTTTTTAAATGTTTTTAAAAATATTTCTACTTCTAAAGAAAATCCAGTATTTTTTTGAATTATTGTTTAACTGCTCAAAAAGTGTATGAAATAAACAAGACGAATATCAGAAATTTGTATATGTTTTTACAATATACAGAAAAATTAAACTAATATTAGATTGACTTCTGCTCTAAAGAACTATGTTTGCTACCATTACTAGATTTTTAACTTTAATATTAAGAGTCAGTGAAAGGGCAGTTACTAAAATTTGAGTAACATAATTGTTGGTAAATATCAAAAGAAGAAATAATTTTATAATTTAGAACATTGATTCCAGATTCCAAATCAGGTTAATTACACAAAAATAAATGAAAAATTTTACAAAATTTATAACACTTAAACATGTTATAGCCATGGTTTAGTTTAAAGAAGTCAAAACGTTATTTCAAAATAAAATCGATTTAACAATAAACTACATATTATATTATAAGAACAACACTTTGCTATTTATCAGTCAGCTTGTGCTAATTATTCTTAAATAAAAAGTTTAGGAACAACCAGTTCCGGTTAACAGAGATAAACTAGGGTAAACTAATTGAACATTAGTTGCAGCCAACCACTCGCAACTGCCAACATGTGGGTTATACAATTTGACCTCAACCATCTGTTATATCTGAAGTTAAAGTCAACATTTGCTCAGAACGTTTAAATTTACATTGGCTAAAATCTGAAATCTGATAACATGATATTTTATTGGTCAAATAAAAAATGTTTAAAACGGTCTAATAGCATTACTAAAACATAATTTTCTCATCGGGCTACAACTAAGTTTAAAGCAATTAAATATTTGTTCATTTTATTCATATTTCATGAGAGTTTTACCGTTAACTTCATGTTGTTGTTTTATGTAAATGTAATTACCTTCCGAATTAACTCTCATATTGTACTCGTTCTTATAAAACTTATGAGTGGTAGAAATTGCGCAATTACCTTACATGGGTAGTGAACAAATCATTCATCCTTGTAAATTTCCTATGAGTTTTGTTCTTTGTTCCAATAACTGTACAAAAAATACCTTTAGACAGGATTATAGTAAATAGTATTGTCATTCGGATGATATTAACCACAAATTTTACTCGCGTTTATGAGTGGGAGAAGTTACGCAATTACCGTACATGGATAGTGAACAAATCACTTATCCTTGTAAGTTCCTTATGCATTCTGTTCTTTGTTCCGATAACTGTACAAAAAGTACCTTTAGACAGGATTATAGTACATTTTATTATCATTCGGATGATATTCATCACAAATTGTACTCGCTCTTACTGTCTGCGAGAGGAAATAAGTTCCTGGGATTTGGCCTATTCAAAAATTGCAGGCGCTTATCTGAGTCGGCGCTAAGCTCACGTTGCATACGGCATTCTGCGGTCAAATTCACTATGGCAAAACATGTAAAATAGCCAATGGAGATTTTACTTTATTGTAGCTATTTAATTGTATTAATAGTGTTGAGAAACCCATTAAGGTTTGATAAGCCTTCCAGATTTAAAAACTAACTTGTACTACAGTATAGGAAAGCTGTTACTGTAAAAGTTTGTACAGTTAGGCAGTAAGAAAAACCTTTATTGTATTTACAAGTAAGATTATATTTACACTTATGTAGGCCTACATATTGTTTACAAGTTCTTAAATTACTATACAATATTAAATTGTAAACCATTTTAAACTTATATTCAAAACTAGTAAAAGCTTGTTGGTAGGCCTACTAAAAAAACTGATATACAGTAAATCCCTCCACATTCGCGTTCTTGGTATTGGCGGTTTTGATTATTAGCTAAAAAAAGAAAAACTACTGTATTAAATAGCAATACAGTACATGTAAAGTTCGTAAATTATTGCAATGTTTGTACTGTAATAATTATTGTACGAATTTCATAACATTGTATAAATACCACGTCGTCAAAACACTCCCAAATACAACAAAACATACAAGATGGGATTTCCCTACAATACACCTCTGCGTGAATACAAGTGAACTTGTTCAAATGAAGGTCAATGGCTTACTGTGATTTAGTTGAAGACATCAATTTAGTGTACAGCAAGACAAATTAACTTAAAAGAATTAATTAAAATTGAAGCAAAATATTTTTTAATAAATTAAGTTTTAACTACGTTTTAGATTATTGATCATGACCAATATTTTCGCTACTGACAGCGAACATTAGTTCTAAAAATAGACAACCCAGACAATAAAAGAGCAAGTAGGGGAGAGGGGAGCACTGACCTTGAGAGGAGAGTGAGATGACAAACACACACCAATAACTTATAAAATTATCAACTGTAAACAACTCAGTTTAAATACTAAACCTTTCATGTGTTTTTACAGCGTAAAAGCGAAATCGTATAAAGCGGGATCACGTATAACAAGGACTGCCTGTATCTTATGTAAATTAATTATAAGTATTATATTTTAGTACATAATGTTTTTAAATTTTCTATATGTCACAAACATAACGGCTGTTCTACAGGGATTCCACGTTAGCAGAAACAAAACTATGCGGCGCGAAATGTTTGGACAACGCGTAGCGCCTGCAATTGCCGTGCGGTAACATACAAACACTGCTGCATACCGTCATGGCTCAGGAGACTTCTTTCCTCTCGCGGACAATATGAGTGGCAGAAATAAATTGCGCAATTACCGTACATGGATAGTGAAAAATCATTTATCAGGCTGGAGTTTCCTATGAATTATTGTCCTTATTCCAGGAACTGTACCAAAAATTACTTTGCACATGTTTATAGTAAATTTGATTTCCTTTCGGATGATATAACTAAATTGTAAAGGGTAAAGCAATATTTTACTGCCGTTAAAAAGAGGTAAATAACAGTAGCATGGAAATAATACCATTTTTTTATTTAAATAGTTGGCACACTATAATAGATTACAGATAAAAATACAATAAATGCAGTTTTTTCTTTAATTTGCTACAGTCAATAACTACAAATTTCTAAAAATACTTTTGAAAGTAGGTTATTATTACATTAACTTGAGTTAATATAATTAGTTATAACTTTTTAAAATAAAAAGGTCAATTTTAATTTTTTTTATAATGAGAAATTATTATAATTTTAAAAAAACTGGTAATTAAATTGCCCTTATAGACCTTGTAGACACTAATATTTTGTTAATTAAACAGCTGATTTATTTTAAAATTATTTACATGTAAAATAATAATTTAATTCAATTGGCTTTACCTTAGGTAATAGTTTTACTTGTATGTACACGTGACTTATTAAAATAATATGGCTTCAATAATCAGGAAAAATCAAGCAATGTTGCCAGGTGTAAGTTTTAAAAACAACCGAACAATTAATATTATTGCAATGAATAAATTAAAATTTAGATTGATTTAGTTATAATACTTTCGAATTATTGTTGCAATAAGTAAGACTAGAGTAAACAATATTGTGTTGTCACTATCAAAATAGTTACGTTGGGTTTTACTTATTAATAACAAATGAAATAATCATAAATTTAAATCTTTGATATTATACATTTTGAATACGATAATACATTGAGTAAGTAATAATAGTATTACTAAATTTAAGAAATAGATTAGAAATAGATTTCCAGTACAAAGAAAAAGTGTTAAATTTAGTACATACTGTACTAAAATTAACCGTTATACATTATTTTCTCAATGGTCTCTAAATAAGATAATGTAAAAGTAAGTGCTGTATGAATTCAATAACAAATTAAACTAAGGTTTGTAACAAATAAACATTTATGACAAATTTTCTTCATTTCTTTTTGAGAAAAGATAACAGTAATCTAAATATTTCTTTTGAAAGGAGTGATCTTAAATGAATTATGAATATTACAAAGTGTCTTAGGAAAATGATACGAATAAACATCTTGCATAAATTATCTTTGTGCAATGATTATTTAGTAAACTTATTTATGAGCTTGTTTAAAAGAAAAAAGTAAAAGAAATAAAAAACATGCTTATTACAAATCCTAAGAAGTTAACTTCGATTTTAAGTATTAATAAATGCAAAATTTCAGAATTAATAAATGTACATTATACAAATTAAAATGAATTCCTTTGTAAGAAGCAATATTGGAATTGAATATACAACCGCCACTGTATCAAAATGACTGATTTTTAGAGACTTGTAAATAGAAAACCCATTACAGTAAACGTTTAGAAACTCTTTTCAGAATAATATTTAAAACTTTATATTATAGTGAAAGTTTTAAAGATAGTTGCCATACTTTCAGAGAAAATACGAAAGTACGTTTTACAACAACGGTTTTCGATTTAGGTACAACCTTAAACTTATAGGGGCCATTTACTCTAAAAAGGTATTAATTTTTTTTTCATTTTTTAATTTCTTATATACGGGGTACATATAAATATTTTATGTGAAGTTATACAGTTTTGCAATAGTCATAAGTATTTTATTTTTAATTATTTAGTGTTGGGCACAAGGCATCAATAACACATTTTTCGCATTTGTAACCCAATATCTCAACTATTTCAGGTTCGGATGTATTATTTCAGCAATGAATACAATTCTGTGGATAATAAAATTTTCAAATAGTTTGATGTTTTCTCAAAAAGGTAGCACTACTACCTCAAACATTTTATTTTGCAGTATACTCTACTCTATGGAAACAGCTGATTTAGCTTTTGGTTTCAGTAACAGCTGATTCTCGTTTCTGTATTCTTTTTAGTTATGAATTATAACCTCTTTAGTCAGCTTTGATTTGGTAGTTCTAGTTTATTAAGATTTAGTGTTTTCTAATAATGAAACAAATAGCCAAGAAACAGTGACATAAACTTAGAAATAACACAGCTAAAAGAGTAAAAGCATCGTTAGTAATAAATAAACGGTGGCAAATAAATGTGAGATAAGAAATACCGCTACAAAATAAAAATGAAAATAGAAGAAAAAAGAAAGAAAAAGAGGACATAACCTATGGAGCAGGGTTTTCTTAGTAATAAAGAGGTGTGATACCCATAGTTAGTATAATGTAAATTGTATCAAGTTATTCTAAAATTAAACAATAAAAAATTGTTTTAAAAATTTTCCGGAGTTTTAAATGTCCATGTCTCCCCCCAACAAAAAAAGCACAAAATTTTTACTTTTTAAGACAGAGATTGAGATTTTGCACATACATTAAGATATGTGGTGCATTATCAGTATGGAAAAACGTTAGGTTATATTAAAACTATAAAAAAAAGTTTTGAACGAAGTATTTTTGTGTATTTTTTTAATTTGGAAAGTAAGATAATTTTCCATTCTACAGATAATAAAGGAATAAAAGAGCTTCAAAACAAAACACAAATAATGTAAACATATCCAATAGAGAAAAAGTTATACTAATTTTCATGAAAAATTATAGTTACTTCTTTTAACCCCGTACCCCCTTCTCAGGGTGGTTAAGGTTCTGCTGTAGTGGCGGCCATCTTGGATTTTTATCCCATAAGAGCCATGTTAAATTTCAAACCATTTATTTCGTTTAATTTTTATCATAAAATTGTTTGCAAGGTCTCATTTTAGCACAGTCACAATACGCATCCGTCTTGCGAGTTACATTTTTTTTTTTTTAATTTGTTATGTAATTGACATTTTGTGAGTACAAAGTTTGATTTTTTTTCCTAACACAACAAAAAAATAATAATGAAAAATAATTTGCAAGCCGGATCCGAAATTTTATAAAGAATATTCAGTTTTTTTTTTTCAACACTCAATTACAAAAGATAGACTTATAAAATGGTTTGAAATGAGGCAATTTCAGCGCAAGAAATTGCACTGTTTAGATAGGGATATAGTGAGAGGTGCTAGCGTTTCCTGTTGATTTCTCGTTTACTGGAGCAGACCCTTAAGGGGTGTTTGACACCATATTTTATAAATTTTAGTCCTAATACATCTTATAATATTTATTTATCTTTAGTTAATATAAAAATACAGATTTTTTCATTTTGGGTAAACGACCCATTTAAGAACAAATACTTAAATACTTTACAAAATGTGTATAAATTAATAGCTAATTTAATTAGATTAAACTTGAAAACATACTCGTGGTATGATCAAACTATGTATGCGAACTTAGAATATGGTTTACATCTACTGTTGCACATGGTTGTGCAGTAACACATCAAAGAGTGTTATAACCACAGTCACGTAAGACATGTCAAACAAAGTTTAGCTACTATTTGTTTCATCTATTAAAGCAGCAGACATTATGTGCATCGAGTTATAAGGGTATAATTTCAACACACGAAGTATAATGACTTTATGGTTATTAATAAAATACCAAATACATTTCAGGAAAGAACATTTTACCTGACAGGCCTGAAAGTAACCCAAGCTGAATTTTCTACATCAAAATTAGTGCGTTTTCGCAGAAGTAGTCTATAACATGTTAAAAAACAAGATTAAATTTAATTCATTTTGACTTTTAAGGGAAAAGCAGAATGCAAATAAATTTACTGTACTAAAACAACTAAGGGTTTGTACCTGCTCGCTTCGCTCACCAAAACGAGCGGTGACCCATGTTGAAGCCAATTCAAACATATTGTATATCCTGTTATTTTTATGATAATTTATTAGGACAGAAGCACTTGTATATAACTTAGGTAGCGGCGGTACTTGTGAACTGTAAAAATAAAAGACAGAGGTCGAAATAAAAACCTATCTCAATTATTCGTCCCCCAAAATCCATAATTATATTCATAATTTTTTATTTTTTTATTTTTAATATACATTTTTACGGAAATGATTATTATTGTAATAGAGGCACTAGAATCTAAGGTGGGTGATGGGGATAGCTGTGAACTGTACATATTGAAGCAGAGATCGAAATAGACACGGAATGTGCCCAATATTTGTCCATAAAATCCCTAATTTTGTAAACAATTTTTAAATTTTTAATATGAATTTTAATGGAAATTATTATTGATAAGATAGAGGCACTTGGATCTAATTTTGTGGTGGGGGTACCTGTGACATGCACATAATGTAAGACAGAAATCGAAATAAACTAGCAATATCCCCAATATTTTTCCATAAAATACATTAATTTTGTCTAGAATTCTTATATTTTTTAAACTTTTTACAGGAATTTGATACATTTTCTTGATAAAAAGCAGCCTAAAATATTTTCTGAATAGTAATCATCATTTTAATGGAAGTTTCATCAAAATCGGTGCAGCCATTCCGGAGAATCGATAAATCAACAGACAGACAGACAGACAGAGAGGCAGACGAACAATAATTAATTTATAAATATGTGTAAACACAGACCTAAAGGCTTTGGTAATGTGTGTATAACAATACATAAGATTGGAAAAAGCGTATATTTTGAAATCACAGACGGGCACTCCAATTTTATTTATATGTATAGATATATGTTTACAATGAATATAACCAAAGTATTTAGTACAGATTTCGGCGTGGATCCTGGCACTTGACCTCGCTCTGGCGGGATGGTGTGGGGAAGGGACGTAAGCCGTGAAAAAATAAACATTTTCCCACACCGTTTTCTTCCTTCAAACAAACTAGTGGGTGTTTACCTCATCCTTGAACAGAGATGTGACGGATACCGGGTATTCAGTCAGTGCTGAGTCTAACTTGTGGTTATTTGCTTTCGATTGTTGTGAGTGTTTTATCTACCCGCCGGGAGTAATGATGTTTTTAGTCAGGTTAGTAGAGGTTTGCTCAAGAGTCAGCTTACGCGCCGGTATCTGTACTGCTGTAGTGTTTTATTAATATGATCTTCAACCATAGACACGGCAATGTTAACGAAATTGATTTTTCGGCAAGTGCAAGCATTTTTTCAAACATTCGCCAAATATAGTAAATGAACCCCAATCCAAAAGTGTTACATACTTTTTTTGTAGAGACAAGTTCAAAGAATTTATATGTGCCAGTAACAAAATGATAGATGTAAAGTTTACAAAGTTATTTGCTCAAGAAACAAAAAATGTTCAGTAACGAAGTTCAACTTTAAGCCTACATAAAACGTAGTAAACATTTTTGGTAATTCTTTTCATTACTGTAAAAAAGATTCGTAATTTAGTTCTTAATAGAACTGGATAAAAATATTTACCAAACTCAAATTTATTATTTTGAAAACACCAGTTTCTATGTTCCTACTACAAGGCTCCCAACAAAACTATGCCAGGTTTGAAACGTAATTTACTAATATATGCTTTGAACAAAAATTAATAATTATTATAAAAAAATTTAGAGAATAAATCAAAGAAAACAACTGTATACTTGTAAATTCCTATTTCACAAAAGTGTTTGAATTATCTTTACTTGAATAACCAAAGTGAGGAAACTTCTCATCTTTGCTTACCATTCAACTGCTATTCATCACATGTTACAAAAATGTCCGTTGGGTTTGAATTTGAATATTTTTTTGAGACCGTCAAAAGACTGAGTTTCCCACGGTCCTACACAACAAACCTTTCTAGCAAAACTTATTTGGTTCACACGAAATCTTAGCTTGAAGCTTTCTCTATAAAGCCATATCAAAACATTTCTAAATATAGTCATGTATCCCACCCATATTACGTGTAATAGTATTACGTGTTTATTGGTTGGAAAACTGACCAATTGCAAGGGTATAAACCCCCCCCCCCATATCTGTAGATGTTTTAGATGGATTTTTGATTGGGTGGCAACATTATTTAGAGGAAATTGTGACAGATCCGACGTATGTAGATTTAACTCAGAAAAAGAGCTGATCGGGCAGTAGAGAGGGTCGAAAGTTGAGTTATTACGTTACGTTTTAGAATGAATTTATGGGCGCCGATTGATTTGTAAAAAACCAATAAACTGCAACGATGATTACGTATGTACATATAAGTTTTAGAAAAAAACTTTTAAATACAAACATTAAAGTTTAAACCATTTCATTTCCAATGGTGTTTGTTTTTTTTTTTTTGTTTTTTTTTTTTTTTTTTGAGATTGGATGATTTTTAGTTGGCCAAATATTCGATACATTCATGCGTTACAAATGTGTTGGAGTGACAGCATGATTCGTGCTGTCTGCCGGTTCTATGGTCAATTTATGTGCACTTAAAAGGACCCAATTTAGTAGATACGTCAAAAGTATTTACACATACGCATCTTCTTTACACGCTAACAAAGTCACCACCCACACGTATGTGTGTTTGCTACATCCCTCAGAAGCCCCTTCTTCTTGTAGATTACATCTAAACCCGCATACGCTGAGAGAATCTACAATGGAGACAATTAATTTATAACCTCTTTCCTAAGACAAACTGTTCTTACGTTTTCACAGGTGGATTATCGCTATTCGGAGCCTCATAACTAATTCTTTGAGAACTATGCTATTTCAGAGAACAAATGTTCTTAAATCAATGCCCTACTTAAATTTCATACAAAATGCTCTACATTACTTCAATACTCCAGTAATTTAAAACTCGTTTTCTAGTATAAGTATCCATGTCAACGATATGTAAAATAAGTTATCAAGTACTTACTGTACACCGTCTGTGACTTCTATATTTCCTTTTATTACGCGTTTCGGGGCTTATGTCCCATCATCAAATATTCTTACTCATTTGAGGTCATCAAATAAATAATAAACACCAAAAACATGTACATTACTTAACACAAACATGCAGCGGCGCGTACCTTGATGTTCGAAGGAAGACCGCAGATCGGATGTAAATCCCACGTATTTACTTAGTTATCTTGGATTTTCAATACGGTGGTATACACCGAATTTGACTGAAAGTTTAGTTTTTTTCCCATAAGTTTGTTCAATTTAAATACTTTATATTTTTCAAATTCCCCCACGGCGTCATTGTATTTGCCTTTTTTACAAATATATAAGGGTTTAGAATTAGTCTCAAAACCAACATACTCATGATTATTATTGTGAGAAGCTTACATTCGTCCACAAGACAAAAGATTGATTGTGGCTGTGACATATTTGATTACTATATGAATTACGGGCTGAATGTTAATATACATTTATAGTCAAATATTAGTATAAACCGTATTTCCTGTTTATAAACAAACTGCCAATTTATGTCACAGATGTGATAGTTATTTAAACAAAGATATATAATTTACATAACTTAATTTAACTTGACCCAATGATTCCATAAAAATTCGACCATTAGAAAACTGTAAAAAAACTGTAACAAGAACAATTAGTAACCCCAAATTTATGTAAAATATTCAAATATAAATTTCTTCATTCCTTTAATTTTTTATGAGTATATTCCTTATGATTTTTCTGATCTTATATGCTGTGGTTATATTCACATTATTGCGAGAATTTGTTAGTATTTTAGGACAAACTTTTGTCCTATTCGGTCGAAACATACATACAGGGTGATTCAGGAAGAAACGGAAAAACTTTCAGGACGTGTTCTACTAGTGAAAATAAAGAACCAATTTCCTATAAACATAGGTTCGGAAATGCTTCGTTTCCAGATATCCCCCATTCTGTTTGTTGTAAAAAATAATTCATATCAAGAGAAATGTTTGACCGATTGAGTTCAAACTTGACACGAAATTTAACCTAAAAACTAACTATCTTAAGAATAATAAGCGATTATATCCAATAAGGCGTTTAAAAATTGCGGCTTTTTAAAGTTTCGTACCTAATTTACTCAAAACCATAAATTTTAACAAACAATGTCAAGACACCTTTTGTGTCGGCCTTTTGATTCCTTATCGTATTTTCTCACAGTCAAAACAATCGGATGAAGGATAATAGTTAAGTTAAGTGCAATAATTGGTTTGTTCAACCTTACTATATGAATTATGGGCTGAATGTTTAATATACATTTTTTAGTC
>JAGFPH010008065.1:16141-31863 GCA_018207615.1 Philaenus spumarius | reverse complement strand
ATTTTAAATGGCCGTCATTTTTTTTAACCCTCCAAGTGCTGACTATATTGCTCTTTAGTGCTAACGGTTTTTTTGGTTCCATGCATGCTTATTAACTAAAATCATTATAAAATACTCACAAACAGTAAAGTAAGACTTATTATACATAATTATAATCTCAATTACATGCTCTTTACAGTAAATAGATTTAACAGGCTTACCTTATAATTGTTATACTTTTTTGTTGTTGACCAAAGTAGAAATTAAAAAAAAAGTGTTCTAAAACCACTCATTGAAAATATGTAAAAAAAATCATGTAGAAAATCCAATATAGCCAAAAGTTGCACAATTTTATGGGGAATAGAAATATACATAACACTACTACTTTGCTGTAAAAAAAATTGTTTGTCTATAAAAAAAACTCTGTTTTTTATTAAAAAAATTACTTTTCTGCACAAAGAAGAAAAACTGCCTCTAAAGATATATAAAAGTACTGTCTAGGCCCAATATGTATGGTTTTAATTTGTTATAAAGGAGTAACATACACATTATATACAAGAAAAAAAAGAAGAAAAAAATATTTACAGTTCAAATTCTCTAAAAGTCACTATTTTTAAACGCACCTCTAATAGCACTTGAATTGCTAAGTTGAGTCATAATTACTTAAAAAATGAATAAACCCTTACAAAAACAAATAAAAATTAACTGATCTAAACTGAAACTAAAAATGAATAACAACTAGTGGATAAACAAACAAAATACGAGTTCCGAGCGTTTTTCTACGCGTACTACACGATTAGATAGTTGGTTTGACAATTCTGCCGAAGGTTTGTTTGAGTCGATATCGCTAAGAAACTCTGAATTATAATAAAGTGACTCTTTCCAAACACAACCATACATAGAAGTACCCGATTGTATTAAAAATAGCGGCGTCGTACACATTTACAAAATGTGTTGCGCAAACGTTGCATATGCGATGTTAGCACTTGGAGGGTTAAATATATAAATATAACATTCTAGTTTTTTTTTAAAGGTTAAATAACAAATATGTACACCAAATTTGAGGTCAATATCTTGTAACGGTAAGCGTTACAAGAATAAAAAATATCTGTAAGTATAAAGTGTTAAAAAAAAAATGGGGTTCGGTAAAGCTTCAAAAATAAAAAAAAATGTTCAAATCAAAATAAAATGTTATATGTGGATTATTCAACAATCATTAACACCTCTCCTTCACTCTTTTATTTTAGTCACCTTGACACCAGAAGTCGTCACTCATAAAATACCTTAATACACCAAAAACACCTCTTAGGCCTATTGCCTTACTTCCATAACAAAAATCACCATTTACTAAAACTCACCACCTCATATATCTCCCCTAACTCCAACGTAGAATTACACCTTATGCTCCACCTTACTTTAATTCACCTTACTTACAAAAACCTTAATACCACCTTCATTTAACTCACATAATAATAAAAGAAATAATAATAATAATCGTAGTATCTATAACAATCCACATATAACTTCATTTATGCTCCATTAGCATCTGTCTATCTATAATTATTAATTACTGTGAAACATTTATTGAATTAGTTTAATTTTCTCAGGGGTGAATACCTGGCTGTTAAAGTACAAGCATAGATCATGAATAATAAATAGATCTTGCATCCATACGGGGGTTGTGTGCTGGAAAAAAGGTGTTCGCGAAAATAGTACATGATCGCGCCGCGAGGTAGCGCTAGGGAGAAAGCATTGTAAGCATTGGTGTTTCCAAACAGCTTCCTTCGTTTCCCCAATAGATAGCGCCAAAAAAGTCGAATTTCCAGTGGAACAAAATATTGCATTGGATCGGAGTTCTATTAGGTTATCCAAATACAATGGTACAAGCTAATTGGATATTCGTGGCTGAATAAAGAAATTCAAGACATTGCGGCAAGACAACTATTTGTTTACTCTGACATAATTAAAAAATGAATATTTACAACAAGAGATATCAACATTACAAAATAATTAAACAAACAAATCAATTAACTATTTACAATTTATACAAAGTGTTGTCAACCCTAGCTTGAGAATATGACGCAATAAAAATCAAATGAAGTTACTTGTTAGAATAATTAAGAATTTTATATCAGCAGACTAAAAAAAAATGTATGTCCTATGGCCATTATTACTTACTGCGAAACTCGTTGCACTGTTTTTTACCTAGGATTTTTATTTAAACACTCAATTCACACAAAGTATTTCGAAGCTAAATGCGCATTTTCATTATAGCACATGGCGTCCTTTCATAACTTCACTTTTCTCAGAATTCACTATCTCGATTTTACTTCTTTCACTTCCACAATCGTAGAAACACTTCTACTTTACTTTTAGACAAGATTTGTTCTTGTTCGAAAGAAAAAACCATACTTTTTATCAGACTTCACGGCACCCGCCGTTTACATTACACACAGTCAATCCGCCATATTAGAGTTCTCTACTTCTAGAACGTTGTTCAACGTTCTCTCCTTCCAGAACGTTCCGTGCAGTTTTGCACGTAGGCCACTTGTGCTAAGCCTTCCGTATCTCGATACATACGCTGATGTTGTGACTTGTTATACATGTGTTTATTTTTAATTGCTTTTGCATTGTTTTTGTATAGTTAAAGTGTTTATAATTTAATCATTGCTTGTCCTTATTAACTGTTCACCTCAACCGCACTTATTTAAATAACTTCTTATATAGTTCTCACACGTTACATATGTTTATACATTAATATATTTTTTAAGTCTGCTTTTATTTTACCTACTTTTATAGTCTGCTTATTCTTTATACTTTATTTATTAAAAGTGATTCTACTGTAACTATTTTGCGTCATAAAGGAATTTATATATATGCAAAAAATTATAAATGTTTATTATTATATATGTATTGCGTCATTTTATTTATTTAGACCAAACCTCTGTGCTTTAGACACTATGGGAAACTGCTGATTTATTTTTCATCGTATAGCATTTCTGTTACATGGCTGTTAGTGTTACAATCTTTTCTATTTCCAAAGATATTACGTCTTTAGTAAAAAAAAAATGGTGGTGAATTCGAAAACCAAGCATGTCCAGACTTATGTTTATTGAAACTGTTTTTCTTATTTTCACCTATAGATTAGCCTGGTGAAATTGTGAACAATATTTTCTAGACATCCTGTATATGCTTGGTATATTTTATGTGGCTGTAAATGTTTTATTTCTTTACTACCAATAAAAGATGAACAATTACAATTAGTTTTAAAACAAAGAAATACGGTCAATAATAAAGCATTTGTCCATAGTTGTTCCATTTTTCCAATTTTCAAATAGAAACTTTATATATTTCCGGGATAAAAAGTAGCCTAGATAAATTTCTGAAAAGTCTTTTACATGCAAAATGAAAGTTTCGTCAATATTGGTTCAGCCATCACGGAGATTAGCCCAGACTGACAGACAGACAAAAAATTAAAAAATGCATGTTTAGGTTTTGGTAAAGTGTGAATAACCATTTTTGAGTTTAGAAGACAGTATTTGTTTCAAAATCACAGACAGACTCTTCAGTCAAATAATATTATTCAAGGGAAAATTATATTACAAATAATATTGTTCCAGGGATGACATCTAAATCGCATTAAACCATATTATACGAGCTTACTTAATACATAGTGTAACACTCATAGTCCATGTAACAGGGATATACAAATTTTAACTAGTAAATTCTCATAGTGACTAAAACATAGAAGAATGGTCTGGTAGAAAATGAGACGCAATATACAATACTAAATATTTATATTTCACATATTCATATATAAATTCATTTATGACGCAAAATAATTAAAACATAATCATCTAAATAAACATAAAGTAAAAAATAAGCCGACTATATAAATAAAGAATAAAAAGCAGACTTAAAAAACATAAATGAGTAAAAGTGTGTAATATATATAAAGTGTATAAAAGTTCACAAAAACAGAAAACGGTGTTGCGGTTAAAGAAAACAGCAAGAAGGGTGAAAGAAATGGTCACATAACAAACAATTTCAATTATAAATGGTTATTAAAGGTAATAAAGTTGAAAGGAAAAACACATATATAAGAACTTGTAATGCATAGTATGTGGGTGTTTGCATTGACGCGCATAGTAAACCTGAACTGGATCTGATCAATTGTGAAAGCTTGCGTTGATCATACAAGCCATGTACATCTCTCTCGATAGACAAGATGGCGATAAGCTAACTTCAACTAGTGTATGGTGTGAAAGTAAAATTCACAAAAATGTGCTTTTTCGATGCAGGAGAGTGATGGTTGGTATGTTAGAGTGAACTTGAAGTGGTACAGAGTTGGTGTACGCTTCGGCATTAAAATCCGTCGAATGTTTTCGAAGTAAGTTAGACTTGTGTAAATGGGACCACGAGGTAGGCTTTTCTGGTGTGTTGAACGTAATAGTGTGCTTAAAATATCCATCGTAATCCAATAAATCCTAGGTAAAAACATTTGTGTGAACAGTTTCGTGAGTATATATGGCCATAATTTTTAACAATTTCAGTCTGCATTTCAAAATTTTAAACTTTTTTAATATGTAACTTCATTTAATTTGGTATTGCGTCTTAACTTAGTAAACATAATTGTAACTGGTATCTTGTATAAAGTATTGACAATTTGTTTTATTTGTTTCATGATAATGATGAATTTGTTTGTATATAATCATTTTCTTATAATGAGAGAGTAAAAACATAGTTGTTCCGCCACAATGTCTTGAATTCTTTCGTTTAGCCATGATCACCTGTCTAGTGAGTACTTTAGCAGTCAAAGATACACGACCTGAGAAGTCAAATTAATTATAGAATTTTTACAAGCAATGATATATGCATAAATAGACATGAGAGCATACAAATAGGTTATATGTGGATTATTAATTTTTTTTTATATCAGAGTTAATGTGAGGAAGTTTTATAAGGTTTTACAAAGGAGGTTTTAAGGTGAAGGTGGAGTTGTAAGTTGGAGTTAAGGTGAGTCACAAGGTGAATACTTTTTGTAGTAGAGGTTGAAGAGAGAGGAGTGTTTTTTATGATTAAAGTTGAATAATAAGCGACGAGTATTAAGTGAATAAGTATAATGAAGTGTAGGCTAGGTGAGTAATAATCCACATATAACATTTTTATTAGTCTGAACATTTTTTTTTATTTTTCAAAGTTTTTTCGACGACCCATTTTTTTTTAACAGTTATACGTAGTAGTTACAGTTTCACGTTATAATAGGTACTGTATTACCATTGTATTTGGATAACCTAATAGAACTCCGACCCAATGCAATATTTCGTTCCACTGGAAATTCGACGATAGTGGCACTATCTATTGGGGAAACGACGGAAGCCGTGTGAAACACCAATGCTACCAATGATTTCTCCCTAGCGCTACCTCGGCGGTGCGATCATGTACTATTTTCGCGACAACCTTTTTTCCGGGACACAGCCCCCGTATGGATGCAAGATCTATTTATTATTCATGATCTATGGTATTACTGTTGTTTTTCATTTCTTAGTGTAAACAACTTACTGAAATTCGAAATTAGTCCTTATCAGTAAAATACTTATAAACTATCAGTTGACTTTTTTTTTTAAATATATGAGAGATTCATTAATATTTTTGAGCCAAAATAAAATTTATATGAACCTAAGTACCTAAACAAGATTATTTTCAAATCGAATTACCATTACAGTAAAACCGTGGTTAACCAAACTCGGGTCAACCGAAATGCCTCAGAAAATTGAAAATCCAAAAATAATTGCCCTATTATATGTAAATAAATTTTTTTTTTTAATCAAAATTAAAACCTTTTTCTACAACTCAAACATTTATTAGAAATTAAGTAGCGGCTTTAAAAAATATGCGCCAATGTCAAACTTTGAATTCAGTTGTCTCAGAACTTGAAAAATGTTGGAAGTCCCCTTTTTCCTTTGATGTCGAGCCGCCTATTTTCTCCCTCCTCAGAATCAAACAGCGAAGTGAACAAATTACCGTACTGTTTCTTTTCTCACTTTTATTTAGTGAGTCAACGTCGGCTGACGTCCTTCTAATGAAAAGATGGCGGGACATCGCTGCTCGAAAAGGTTTGGAGGATGAAAGAAAGAAATAAAAATTACTGAGTTTTTTTAATGAGTAATTCATATGCTACAAACTTTTAAGTACAATATACTGTATATTGATATGTACCATAATCCTAAAAATGTAGTTTTAACTTAAATAGAGAACATAAGTGTAGCCTACAAACAGGTTATTGAATTGGTTTGACCTTCAAAGCTTTTAAAAACTGTAGTGTTAGATGTTAATGGCTTAACAACGTATAACAATCGTTGTTAGCCACACAACATAGGCATAGCTAACTAAATTTGCACAACTATCAAGTTTTTAGCAAATTTCCATATTAAAAATGAGCTATTGCAGTGGCCCTTATGGTAAGACTCAAGGACGTTAGTATCAAATGAGCACCGATCATGGTCCCCAGAATACGTTTTGGGGTGTCATTAAAAATCATATGTATATATGTATTCGAAGTCCGATTTGGTTCAAAATTGGTACACATGTTGGTTGTCTACATCGCTCGGACGAGTTCGTTAGCCAAAAAAATCCAACAATCTGAAGCACGTGTTTTGACCGGAAGTAACTATTTTTTTAGATTTTTCCTACGAGAATGAATTTGTTTTTGAGTTTTTTCTACAAATATAAATGTAGGATGTTGTTCTGCACATTTTGTTTTTTTACGCGACCTTATAGCTCGCTTGGTTCCCCCAAAATCGATCAAAACGTAAAATACCATAGAAGTACCCGGTTCAAAGCCATGTGGTGGATTCTACCTTGGGGTTGGGGTGTGAAGCACGCAATGCATTGTGTATTGAAGATTCTCCCAATAAGGGGCTTGGCGTGCAAAGCACACAATGTTTTGCGTGTTGAAGATACTCCCAATATTCCGAATGGCTTGCGAAGCACGCAATGCTTTGTGTATTGTAGATACTCCCAACATGCGGAATGGCGTGCGAACCATTTTGCAGCTATTCAGCACCATCGTGAATAGACCTATTTCCCAAATTGTTGGTTGAAACCCTAAAACATTGCTTAAAAACTTAATTTTTAAATTTGCTCAACTCACGTCAGCGGTTCAGCTGCGTGGTCGAATTATTTTCTCTTTCAAATGAATATCTAATGTAGACGCTTCTTCAATTGAACAGGAAGTTACAATATTAGCTATATGAATGCAAACAATATCATAAAGTGTGATTGGGAAAATTTTTAGTGAAAAAAAAGTGTGTTCTGGGGAAATTTGGTGTGCTAAAACAATTTCTGACCCCTGTAAGTACTAGAGACACTGTTTTGGTTTGTGTTACATTTTGTAGAAAAACACGACATTCGGAAGCAGAAGACTGTAAAATTAAATGCTTCTAGAACCCGCACATCGCTTATAATATTTATACTGTTTTTTTTTCTAGTTGGACCTCCTTATACGTTACGACTCAGGGTTAAATTCTACTCTTCAGAGCCCAATCTTCTACGAGAAGAACTCACTCGTTATCAGTTTTTCTTACAACTGAAACTAGACATTCTGGAAGGTCGTCTTGAATGCCCTGAAAACACATTTATTGAACTGGCTGCACTGGCTCTACAATGTAAGATATTCAGTCTTTTAATTTATAATGTTTGCTTCGTGTGCTATTTGCACGTTGAGCTAGTTTACATTATTTACTAAGAAATTATTTTACAAGGAATTTACTGTAGGTTAAAACAGGATGATTCAGGAAGAAACTTTCAGGATGTGTTCTACTAGTGAAAATAGGCCTAAAGAAAAAGTTCATATAAACATGGGTTCCGAAACGTTTTGTTTTCCAGTTATCCACCATTTTGTTTTTTTTTTACAAAATACTCAATATATTTAGACGTAGGAAATATTTTGAACACAAATTTTGGATACAAATTTGGTATGACATCATTTACCCATGTACAAAAAATTCTTTTGCCAATACCGTTTAAAATTTTGTATGTAAAATATCTTGAAAATCGCTAACTTTACAAAACATTTTCTTTTTTAATGACAAACAACGTTTTTTTTTATTATTGCTTTAACTTAAAAGATAACCGAGTTATTGGTTAAAAACTAAACATTTTGGATATTATAAATAACTACCAAGATAGACATTTTTTAGTTTTTAACCAATATCTCGTTATCTTTTAATTTACGGTACAAAAATTAAAAAAAAAAAACATTATGTTTGTTATTAAAAAGGAATTTTTTTGTAAATACATTTACTGTAAATTATAGTTACCTATATATTACGTGAATTTTTCTGTCGTGTGACTTAATTTGGTCTTCTGCTCAAGACGCGTTACGGGGCCATAGTCCTATCATAAGTTGGAAATTAGAGTTTTGAGCAGAAGACCAAATTAAGTCACATGACGGAAAAATTCACGTAATATATAGGTAACTATAATTTACAGTAAATTTATTTATTGAAGAGACTTGGATACTATTAATATGCAATTAAAATTTTTTGTAAAGTTAATGGTTTTTGAAACAGTAAACATTTTAAACGGCCGCCATTTTGAAAATACGTTTTGGTTTTTTGTACGTACGTAAAAGATGTCATGCCAAATATGTGTCCAAAATGTGCGTTCAAAATATTTCTTACATCTAAAGATATTAAGAATTTTGTAAAAAAAAAACAAAATGTTGGACAACTGGAAATGAAGGATTTCCGGACCTATGTTTATATGAACTGTTTTCTTTATTTTTACTAGTAGAACACGTCCTGAAAGTTTCTTCGTTTCTTCCTGAACCACCCTGTATACTTCACTTTTCTAATTTGTACTAAGTTCAACAATATTACCACTATTAACCTTGCTTTAATATAATTTACAATGATTACAATTTTGTTAAAACAGTAATTGTAAAGCAAATATGTAAAGATAATATTTGAAAAAAATCCTTTTCTATTTTCGTATTAGTAAATACGATATTTACAAAACATATCTTACTTAAATATAAAATATATACCAATCATAATTAATTTAATATGAAATATCGGTATGCAAAATAATTACATGTTTAAACTTTTCAGATCTTTGTAAAACATAAATATTTTAAAGATTGTTGTGCTTATGAATATATTTGACTTTATTATTATTTTTAAAGTTGACTGAAAAATTTAGCTCTAAACTTTGACTTGCAGCTCTGATGTTATACAGGGTGAATCACGAAGATATGCAGAAACTTCAGGAGCTCATTTTACATGTAAAAGTAAAGAAAACCGGTATATAAACATAGCTGCGAAAACGCTTCATTTTCCAGATATCCACTATTTTTTTTGTTTACAAAATAATTCATATCTAGAGAAATGTTTGACTGATTGAGTTTAATTTTGTCATGAAGTTTAGCCTAACAATGATATATCTCAAGAAAAATAAGTGATTTTATCGAATCAAGAGTTTCAAAATGGCGGCTGTTGGAAAATTTCAAAGTTAGATTACTCAAAAACCGTACATTGTAACAAAAAAATTTCAAAACACCTTTTTTGTAGCCCTTTTGATTCCTTATCGGATGGTCTCACTATCAAAACAATCGGATGAAGGATAATAGTTAAGTTATGTGTAATAATTGGTTTGTTCAACCCGGCATCCTGTACCAACACAGTAAACACTATTGTACGTACATATGCTGTTAATATCTTTAACTTAGTTATTATCCTTTATCCGATTGTTCTGACAATTACACCATCTGATAAGGAATTAAAAGGGCTACAAATAAGGTGTCTTGAAATTTTTAAACAGCCGCCATTTTGAAACACACGATTGGATATAATCGCTTATTTTTCTTAGGATAGTGCATTGTTAGGTTCTAAAAACTTCATGCCAAGTTTAAACTCAATCAGTCAAACATTTCTCTAGGTATAAATTGTTTTATAACAAAAAGGTGGATATCTGGAAAACTAAGCACTTTTGGAGCTTTATATACCTTTTCTTATACTTTTACATGTAGAATGAACTCCCGAAGTTTCTGCATATCTTCGTGAATCACCCTGTATTTTTTAAATAATGTAAGATAATAAAAATACCTTTTTGGTACAAAAAAGACAAATTAACAGTCTCATAACTCTTTCCTTGAGAGAACACTCTATAACACTAGTCTTTTAAATGTTGAGTAAATTACTGTATTTATTTATAAATTCTTGGATTATTTTCCAGCTGAGCTGGGAGATTATGAAGAAGGCTATCACACGCCTGCTTTCATATCTGAATTCCGATTTATCCCAAATCAGACCGAAGAAATGGAGATCATGGTATTGGAAGAGTTCCAAAAGTGCAAGTATGTATTAAATCAAACGTAAATTAATCTCACTATAGAAGTTTATTTGATTTCATTTTATTTATACATGATTTTTTTCTAGGGGTCTTACTCCAGCCCAAGCAGAAATGAACTATCTAAACAAGGCAAAATGGTTAGAAATGTATGGAGTTGATAATCATATAGTATTGGTAAGTACTTTTTGTTTATATATAAAATAAAATATGTCACGTACATTTTTAAATCCCTCTCTCTCTAAATAAGATACAAATATTTTAATAACACACATCTAAGATGTATGTAGTAAGAATTTTCAATACACAGAGCATTGCGTGCTTCGCACGCCAATCCCTGTATTGGGAGTATTTTCAATACACAGTGGATTGCGTGTTTTGTTAGAGTAAAGTATTTTTGTTGAACCGTCATAGTGTTCTTATTTAATAGATCAGATCAAGCTCACAAGAGAGTAAGGCTGTAACCTACTGCATCCATGTGTATTGTACGTTGTAGTTTAATCAAGTAAATCTAAATATCAGTATGCATGCAATGCATAATGATGTAAAGTATGTTGCTGGATCCTCTGTTGTGTTGTCTATTTTATAATTTAACTTGCACTTTTTAAACCTAGTATTAATTTTTACTACTAAATTTCGGGAGGGGTTTTGACCCCTAACCAACCCCTCCCCCTGCCTACGGCCTTGGCCTAAGTCGTTGAATGTGCGGTAAGCGATGTTGAAACCATGTTTGCAGATATATTGCTGGTTGGACAGTCTAGAATGTGATCGTATTTCATAAGGTATGAACTACTACCAAACTGTAGTTTGTACCATTAAAGTTTGTGTCTTTCAATAAGCTTTACAATGATGAGGTGCTTATTCAACGTTCAAGACCATCTACACAAATATTTCTTTGGCTATTATAACGATACCATTGGATTCGTCAAGATTTTATCTTTCTGTTGGTGCCTTCTAATCAGATGTCACTATAAAAATAGTATTTTTTCCAAGAATTACTGTAAACCCTTGCGATTGGACAGTTTTTTATCCAATGAAACAGCCCATTTGTCAAGTGATTTTACGCCTACCATATCAAATGTTTTGACAGATTTCTTTACACCATTTTGTACAGCAAAGTCTGAATTTTGTAACGGTGGGAAATAATCCAGAAATAACCGGTTTTTTGTCTGTCTAGACGACAGTTGAAATGTACATAATTATTACGTTCTAGTGAGAAAGTCTAGCGCGTGGGTTCTCACGCTATTCAAATGTCCCGTCCTATACGCAGCGTGTAGACTGGCGACTTTTCATTAGATTGATGTCATTTTGTTATTCAAATAAATATAACTCAAACACTTTTGTGAACTAAGGAAAGACAAGTATACCGTTCTTTTCTTTGATTTATCCTCTACACTTTGTTATAATAATATTTCATTTTTGGCAAAGCATATATTAGTAAATGACGTTATAATCTAGGCCTAGGTTTGTTACCAGTCGTGTACTTGGAACATAAAAACTGTTTTTTTCAAAATAAAAAATTTTAAATTGATAAATGTTTTTATACAGTTCTATTTAGAACTAAATTACGAAACTTTCTACGCTTACGAAAAAAATACAAAAAAATGTTTACTACTTGTTATGTAGGCCTAAAGTTGAACTTTTTCCTTTCGTTACTGAACATTTTTTGTTTCTTGAGCTAATAACTTTTACAATTTCAAAATAAACTAATTTTTAGTGGCATATTTGAATTCTTTGGTTTCTTTTACAAAAAAGCTATTGAACACTTTTGGATTGGGGTTCATTTACTATTTTTGGCGAATTTTTAAAAATATGCTTGCAAAACGCTAAAAACGGGCTGGCCAATTTTAGCTTTAACATTGCCAGTTTAAGGGTTAAAGAAAGAATAGGACAACGATGACGGTGAGAAACACCAATTTATTGATTTGAATTACGTTATCCGTAGCTTTCAAAATGTTAACCCAAAAACGAGACCCTGACGCGCTATGACTTTTTAACTCTCAAAATAAGATCCGTATCCAAAAACATTATAAAACGTTTCCCCACACTGTATTTTCAAAATTTTGACCCAATATTTTCAAAATGTTGACCCAAAAACGTGACCCGACACGCTACGACTTTTTAAACTCTCAAAATCGGTTTTCCCATACCCAAAAACATATAAAATGTTATTCCACACTGTATTTTTAAAATTTTGACCCAAAATCGGGTCCCTGACGTGCTACAACTATCGGTAAGCTCAAAAGCTTTTCAACTCTACACAGTAAAATTTCAAAGTTTTTGGCACCACCAAAAGTTTTCTACGACAACTGCGAGTGCATGTATCGTCTTAACAGACAGACAGACACACAAAAATTTATCGCCTGATTTCAATACTTGGACATTTTAATGTGAGCCGAAGTAATAATTATCCGCTTCATCACTATCTGTGAATGATGTTAATCAATTCTTAGTAAGTTTATTTAAGGAAATGCTTTTAAAATCTTATCAATGACTCAAGTTCAATGCCAAGCAGGTCTTTGAGCAATGATAAAATTAAGTATTTTGGAGAGACTACGGGCTAAAGTGTAAGTTACTTCTTACTGGTAGTATAACAATTAGAACACTTGTGGGCATAAATCAAATTTTGTAGAACTAAAGAAAGAAATCAGTCGTGGGACTGCCGATAGAAGTGAAAACTGTCATGAAAATAAATCATTGGTTATACTCTTTTAGTCTGAAATTTGATCATTATTTTTATTTTGTCCCGTTTAAAATTGAAATCTAAAAATGAAAAAAAACCATGATTGTCTATAGTAGTCAAATAATAATAAAAAAAACTACATTTTTTTTTTAGGTTAGGCCTATACTGATCCAACACACATTATCTTTAGTGCATTTACATTCATTACCATAGCAACCAAGTTAGGAAATTTAGAAATTAAAAAAAAATGAAAAAGCGCTATGTCCATTTTAAAGATATCACCGAGTACACTAATTAAACACAACTTACAAAGTAAGGAAGTGCAATGTCCATCTCAGAGGTATTACCAAGTAAATTATTTTTTAACACATTACAACATAAGGAAGCACAATGTCCATTTCATCGGTAGCGTGACGTGACAATGCATAACAATTATTGAGTTTATTCCTTTGAATTTACCACTGCCTATTTTATTTCGTCGATTTCTTCTTCTTTTAGATCAGCTGTTACATTAAACTTCTGGTTTATATTAGTGCGCAAGTAAACTGATGAAGAAGAAGAAGAAATCAACAAAATCAAAACTGCAAAACGTCTAAATTTAAATGTGTATCGTAAATTCGTATATTTTACCTCGTACAAAAAGTGCTGGGTGCGCCTAAAGAAGTTTTCACTTCAAAAAAGTGTCTAGGTCAACTTAAAAATTATAAAATGTTTATGTTTCAGGGAAAAGATGGCTGTGAATATGCTTTGGGTTTAACTCCTACAGGAATACTTGTGTTTGAAGGAATACAAAAGATTGGCCTGTTTTTTTGGTAAGATTAATTCATGGTTTCTATTCATTATGTTAATCATAAAATGGCTAAAAATGTACAATATTACAGCGAAAATGAAGTATGAACATACGTGAGTAACAACATAATATAACAGCTGATCATTGCCCATCATCTGTAATAGTTAAACAAAACCTAGGGTAGATTGTACTTTGGGGTTATGTTTACAACTTCAATCAAGTCTTGTGAAGTAGATTTTTTTTTTAAATATGAGTTTAAGAACTAATGTAGCCTATTACATAATACGTTTTAAAATTTGCATTGAGGTTATGAAATGAATATAAATACAACCTTTTACTATCAATATATTTATTTATACAAGTTTAAAGAAGAGATACCCATTCGTTTAGCTTCGGAAAAATTTGTACATCTTCGTATAACATATAAACATATTCCGTTATTAGTTTCTTCATTATAATATTAATAACTTCTAAATCATTTGATCTATCAATATGAAGTTAGAAAGCAATTAAAATATATTATTTTTATCTTTTTGTTGGATATGTAAGAATGAATATAAATACAAAATTTTAACAAATAGGCCTACAGTTTTACAATCCTTATAATTGTACACAATTACCAAGTTAAAAATCACCGTCATCATAGGTAGAGCTAGATAAAGTCTGTTTGTTTTTAAATTATGTATTTCTGATGTGTATCTAATTAATCTGTCTGTGATTTTTCACGGGGGCTTACTAGTCAAAAAATTAAATGTATTGCCTGTTCTAATTTTATCTTGATACAAAATTATGTAATCTGTAACTAATTTGTTTGAAGAAGGCATGTTTTAAATAAACATTATTACTGTACAATTGTGTCAACACAAAGTTTAGAGAGAACAGTATCCCATTCGTAGACTGAAATTATATGAAAACACTCATTATTATATGGGCCTAAAGTTTACACAATAGATTACCAAAACACTTTAAGAAGCTAACTTGCAAAAAGTTTAAGGATACTGTTGAAAATATGTTAGTTAAAAGAAAATACTATATAATGTAAATGAATAATGTAATTGTATTTTTAAATGACAATTCATTGGAGTAGTGAGTATTTGTACTTTGGTTATTGCCCCAAAGCAGAATGTGTTTTATCTTTCTGCAACGGTTGATGGTAAGACGAAAAACTTTCTGCGAATGCGGCCGTTTTAGTAATAAACTAATCATAGAGGTTTTATAGGTGAATAAGTAAGCAATTCCCGCATGATCAATTCTTTGTGTATATTGAACTAAGTAAATATTTTAATTTCTATAAAATACTTTATAAAATTATAGATATGCCTTAAAACTTCTTAAATCCTTAATTTTACTACATTTTCTTATATTTTGAAACATGGCAAGGATTCATTCAAACCTTCTTGGATTCTCCTTACATCTTTTGATGTTACTGCTTGGGATATTATTTTACTTTTTGAGACTTTGTTTTGAAGTGGTTGTAGTACCGAGTCCTGTATTTCTGACATAGGGCAAGTTTAAAAAAATTTCTGTTTCCTTTGTAACCAGCAGGAGGTACATTAGTCATTATGTAAGTCAACATATCAGTAGTGCCAATCTCTTCATATGAAAAATCGCTGGTTTATTCGACTAGTCCCTTATGTAATCGATTAGTCGTTTGCTATGGGCGGACTAGTCGATTGAAAACCGTAGGCATAATAACAGTCAGAATGTCTATGAAATGGAACGACTAAAGAAACAGATCGACTATAGCCCTTCTCAGGTTAAGTTGAGACAAGGAGGGTGGGTAATTAGGGTCAGTCTCAACCGTCATAAAACTGACCCTTATTAATGCCACCTGTGTGAACCTGTAGCAAACTATAGTATAAAATTGCAATTATGTATGTCTTAAGTGAAAATGAAAAAACGATATCATATTTCGTTTCA
>JAGFPH010008065.1:0-15741 GCA_018207615.1 Philaenus spumarius | reverse complement strand
TGAAACGAAATATGATATCGTTTTTTCATTTTCACTTAAGACATACAGAATTTAAATTTTATACTAGTGTGTCCTACAGGTTCACTCAGGCGGCATTAATAAGGGTGAGTTTTATGACGGTTGAGACCGACCCTAATTGCCAACCTCGTTGCCTCAACTTAACCTGAGACGGGCTATAGTGTACAAATGATAAGTATTTACGGCTAGGCCGTAGGGTCGTGGTACAAACTTGCAAAGCGCAGTCCATAACCCAAAACCGCAAGATCGCGGTGCAAACTCGCATATCGAATGTTTCCGGTGCAAGTGTAATGAAGCAGTGCGTGAGCCAGGGCTGGAGGCTAAGGTACCAAAACATTCTACTAATATATGGGCTTTGGGTTGCGGCTTTGGGTTATGAACTGCGCTTTGCGAGTTTGTACCTCGACTTTACGTCCTCGGATTATAGACTGCTTCGCTTTGTTCACAGCGTACCAAACCGCTTTTTATGGTATTTTACGTTTTGATCGATTTGAGGGGAACCAGACTGGCTATAAGGTCGTGTAGAAAATCTCTAAATGTGCAGAATAATCTCCTACAATAAACTTTTGATTTCCGGTTAAAAAACGTGCTTTCCGTTGTTGCATTTTCGGCTAACAAACTCGTGCAAGTGACTTAGAAAACCAACTTGTGGCCCAAATTTTGACCAAATCTGAAAATTTGCAGATTGTATAAATACGGGGCATGGAGCTGTGCTAGTTTGGTTATAGTTTGGCTTTTGTGGCCTTGTCACTGGGGATGGCGACTTTGTCGTTGAAACGCGTTTGATTTATTGGACGTATTTGTTGTGAGATTTTGTGTTATTGTTTTATTTCATCTACCAAATCTGATGTAAAATGCAGCCATTAGAGTGTGAATACATATATATTTATATATATCATATTAATAAAACGTCTGTTCGTTTGATTTTTCAACTCGAAAACTGTGTAGGCTAGGTTCTTGAAATTTTACACAATCATAGACCTTAGTGAGAAACTGCTAAAACCGAAGTTTCAAGTATATAAGTCAAGTGGTTCGTGAAGTTTCAGAAATTTCCATATTGAAACTATTTCAGTATATAAAAAGTTAACAATTAATTGAAAATAAATAACAAATTTATCAGCTAACAAATGTATCAGCTGTTGGAAATTAAATACATTTAAGTGTGTTTAAACTAAGTGTTTTATCCTTACACTGTAAATGTTAGCAAGTTTCACCTAATTTTAATGATCCCAAAACGTGTTGTGGGGACTATGTTCGGTGCTTATTCACTACTTCCGACCATAGATCACTCCATAAAACTCACTGCAACAGCTCATCTTTCCTATTTAAATTTGCTAATAAATATTGTACATTTGTGTGAAATGAGAAGCTGCGAATTCATGCGCACTAGTCTTCGGCCTGTTTAAAATATCAGCACAACATGAATGTATATTATAAGAACAGCCCGGTGCATTTTCTTAAAATAATAAAACCAATTGTGTCAGACGACGTAGTTTTACAAACTTATTTGCAACAAGGTACAATTGTTGATTCACTGATTCTTCCATAAATCGCAAGAAACTATAAATGTTGTTGACAAACATAAAATATTGAACAACCTACAGTGGATACTAAAATGAATTCATCGTACATTTTCCTAATAAAATCATTGCAATGCGTTTTACAACCGCTAAGCAATTGTTTCCGCTTTTGATGAAACATGTCAATTGATAATAATGCATTTTGAAGGTATATTCCTAGTTTCAGTTGACTTTATTAATATTATCTACTTAACTTGTTGTGATAAATAGTAAAACTTCAAACAAATGTTTTTCTAGGCCTAAAATTGGAAAATTGGACTTCAAAAAGAAGAAATTAACTTTAGTGGTAGTCGAAGATGATGACCAAGGCAGGGAACAGGAGCATACGTTTGTTTTTAGGTATGTAGTCTTACAACCATATTTTAATGATTTGTTTTCGGAACCAAACACTTTTTTTTATGTTAATGGACTAAGATTAAATTGCTCGAAAACCGAAATAATAGAATTTCAAACACAGAAAAATAGAAAACAATTTGACGGAGTTATATCACCTGAAGGCAGTCTTGTGAGTTTTAACAATACTGTAGAGTTTTTGTGTTTAAATATTGACCACGGTAGGATTTTTGTGTATAAATATTGATTCCAATTTAACATGGAGGCTACACATAGAAAAATTGAGCAAGAAATTAAGCTCGATTGGTTTTCAAATGTTCATTTTGAGAGACACTGTGGACTTAAGAATTAGGTAAATTGTCTACCATGTTTGTTTTTGCTCTTTGATGCTCTATGACATCGATTTATGAGGAAATTCATAAATCAAAGGTATTGACTATTTTTTAGGATTTAAGAAAAAACATTAGAACTATGATGTTTTTTCTAAACAGAAATGAGTCGTGTAAAATTAGTATTTAAAAATTGTATCACTACCCTCAATTCATATTTTTAAACGTTTAGTTTTTGTACATAAACAGATAGATACTTTTTATGATGGCCAAAATGTCCATTTACAGCACAAGGTTTAGAGAACAGCTCTAGTATCCCGTTAGTAGGCTGAAATTATATGAAAACACTCCTTACATTAATAAATTTTATGTTGACACTTATTTGAATGTTGCAATAATAAAATAAAATTTAAGTTAGAAAAATTATTTAAAAATACACTTAACCCTCTATTTTTTACATTAAGTGTAAATTTTCTTACATCAATATCTGTCAATTCATTTAACACATCAGTAATGTTTTATATTATATCAAAGCGTACAGCCTACAATTTTTTGTTTTGTTTTTCATTAATATTTTAGAAAGTAAATGCAGTATTGATTTTATTTAAATTCTGTATTTGAAGGTTACACAATGAGAAGGCATGCAAACATTTATGGAAATGTGCGGTAGAACATCATGCGTTCTTTAGGTTGCGAGCTCCAGTGAAAGGACCTTCTGCGAGGCAGAATTTTTTCAGAATGGGCTCACGATTTAGATACAGGTAAAGTTAAGCACGTGTAGATATTTACTATAAAGTAACAGTTATTTGTGTACCTAGGGTGCAAAGTTGAGTTTGTCGCTCGAGATAAACATTTGACTCCTTAGGCGTAGCCGAGGGCGTTAAACTTTATCGAGGGTGACAAAGTAAACTTTGCACCCGTGATATACGCAACGTTTTTCCTACAGCTACATTTTAAATTAGTGTTTTAGTTTTTTAAAAAGATCTGTTTTACAGAGGTCAGTCCCACAACAATCAAAATTTTCAGAACATCCTACATCAGCTGTTTAGGATGCAAAGTAAACAGCTGGCGTGCGGTATAGTATAACAAAGAGGTATAATTACTTGATACTGAACACATGTAGTTTAGTTTGCGTACTGCTGTGAGTTTGGAAAAACGTACTTTATTAAGAAGCTGTAGGAAAAAGTATATGAATAAACAAAATGTTGACTACATTATGTTTTAATAAAATTTAAACTTCAACTGGACTTATTAGAAAGAAGCACCATATAAATATAAAAAGAACACAGTTTCTCAAGGTGTTAAACTAAAGGTATTGATGTAAGCAACAACTTTTACAGTTAATGTGTATTAGAAATGTTGTCCAGTCTCCTATAAGTGTCTTTTCTGTGAAAAAACATGTTTTTTTACCTTTTAACCCCCATAACTATTCCCCCGAAGTCACAAAATATAGGTGAAACCATGAACTACAGTTTCCAAAAATTTTATAGATTGCATTTACGATTTCTTTTGTATTCCTATTTTTCTGTTTAAAAACCTCTATTTTCCTTTTAAACTCCCCCTCCCCACCCAGAAGAACATGGTTTTTTTACTTTATTTTTGTGCGTCTTTTTCTTATTTTTTCCTTAACACCAAATCTGAAGCCCTTAAAATTTATAAGGGGTCTTAAATAAAAGGTATTTCCTTAAGATACAACTTTCCTATTTAGTATTTGTTTAAAAAGCCCACTTAACCTGCAACGAGTTCTCTTTACGTAAAATAAACTTAAACCTTGCCATACATTGGTAGCATCAATTTTACAACGAAACCTTTGCAAAAAATTTAAGAAATGATTTTAAATGAATTTAGTTGTTTTAAAAATAAATTAATTTGTACTTGTTTTTTGTCAGACTAATTATTGGGGTGAGAAGGCCTGAAGTTAGTGTGTGAGAGAAAATTGGTGTAGGCAAAGAGTGACATAAACCATTTGAAAGAAAACCTTTAACATTTATTAAATTTCCAAATTAACAAAAAAATTATTTAGATGCAAACAAATGCAATATTATGAAACTTAAATATACTGAATTGTTTGTATGTACCCCATGGATATTTGTTAGATAATTCTATTCACTTTTTCAAACCAATTTCTACACAGTCTACCACACTTCTTGCTATGAGATTAGTCGTAGATAGTGTCCATTGTGATCTGGTGTGGTACCAAGTCCTTTATCTGGTGAAATCCAATCAATCCACCGATTTAAATGTTCGTAGTGTCAGAGGTAGTCATCGTCTCGTCGATCTTGTTATATTTGTTACTATTGAAAGCATATAGTGAGTTAATTACACAAAAACTTAATTACACAAAAACTTTAAGAGCACGTCTTTTGCGCGACTTGCTACTACCAGAGTTCAGTTCAGAAGAAAGGAGACAGCGGTTATCTCTAATCTCACGTTCATGGATGATCCACATCTGTTAGTCATATGGGAAATGTTTTTTTGATACTAGTCTTTAAATTTTCCGAGATTGCACTGGTTTTAGTCCTGGAGAGAAACTATTGGTTTGTTATTGTTTTCGCTTGCACTTTGTTCTGTCTATATGTACTTTTACTCTAAGCTCTCATTTTTAAATGCTCACTCTACCAAACTTATTCGACTTATGGCCATTTGATTAGAAGATGTATCTTTGGTAAATTGAGGATGTTAAAACCCGCTAAAGCACACAAATCGTTTCTTGTATCCTTTTGACCCTCCCAAAACGCCTTTCTGGAGGGGGGAAATTGATAGACTTTTTCCACCTTGTTGTATTAATTCCAATGAAAATGATATTTTACCTGTACTGGACTAGCGTTTGTTAGTTTTTCGACAGATTCCAAAATAGAGTGTTTGGGAAGAACAAGTGAAACAAGTACAGAAAAATCTGTTAATAGCGAACATAGAAAGATTGTCATCGCAACTTGTTCCGGAAACAGTGTCACACGCCGAAGATTCTCTAGGGTTTTATAAGAAAAACTAGTTTATATTTGAGTTTGATTAATTGTTAGTTAAACTTTTGCAGGTTTTAAAGGTTAGGTTTGCTTCTGTATTTCCACTTAAAAGATGCGGTATTAAAAGTATTTTATTTTTTAATATTTTTTCTAAAGCCTTTCTTATGTTTCACGCAGTGGAAAAACAGAGTTCCAAACGACGCAGCAGAACAGAGCTCGACGTACTGTACAGTTCGAACGCAGACCCAGCCAAAGGTATGCTCGAAGGCAGTCCCATGTACTTCGGGAGAAACAGAGGTGAGTAATTTTTTTTTTAGTTGACGAATTAATAAATTTAAAAATATAACTTTACAAAAATGTATACAGAGCGCTACTGGTGAAGAAATTCAATAAAAAGCAATGAAATTAGGTCAAGAAAAATAAGCCAAGCAATGTAAAGTTAGGTCAAGAAATTGATCTTAATTAATTCCCTGGTGGGGATCACATCTCCCAGCTCACTGTACTTTGTGCTGCAAACAGACAATAACTGTTTCCCTTTCTCCTTTTATTTTTTAATTTAGTTGTACCAGCTGTGGATGTACCCATTTCAGAACAATACAAAAGTAATTACAGCATTTACTACATTTTACTACAGTAATTTAAAAAAGAACAGGATGAAAAGATGGAACACTTTTTCGAGACTTCGGCTCATGTTTAAAAAAAAATAGCTGTCAAAATCGGGTTTCACGTACTCAAAAACATATAAAAGGATACCCCACACTGTATTTTCAAAATTTTGACCCACAAATGTTATCCCGACGCGCTAGGAATCATTAACTGTCAAAATCGATTTTCCCATACCCAAAAACATGTGAAATGTTTCCCCACACTGTATTTTCAAAATTTTGATCCAAAAACGTGACCCCGACGCGCTACGATTTTTTAACTCTCAAAATCTGTTTTCCCGTATCCAAAAACATTACCCCACACTGTATTTTCAAAATTTTGACCCAAAAACTTGACCCCGACGAGCTATGACTTTTTAACTCTCAAAATCTGTTTTCCCGTACCCAAAAACATATTAAACGTTACCCCACACTGTATTTTCAAAATTTTTACCCAATATTTTCAAAATTTTTACCCAAAAACGTGACCCTGATGCGTTACGACTCTTTAACTCTCAAAATCTGTTTTCCCATGCCCAAAAACACATAAAATGTTACCCCACACTGTATTTTCAAAATTTTTACCCAAAAACATAATCCCGATGCACTACGACTTTTTAACTCTCAAAATCAGTTTTCCCGTACCCAAAAACATATAAAACGGTACCCCACACTGTATTTTCAAAATTTTTACCCAATATTTTCAAAATCTTTACCCAAAAACGTTACCCCAACGTGCTACGACTCAGCCAGAAAGCTCAAAATCTGTTCAACTCACTGCAACAAAATTACGAAGGTTTTGGCACCACCAGATTTCTACGACGTCTGTGAGTGTATGTATCGTGTTAACAGACACACAAAAATGATTGCATGATTTCAATACTTCGGCATTTTAATGCGAGCTGAAGTAAAAACAACAAATTGAGTATTATCATTTAATATTTAGGAGGATTTCATTAATTAGTACTGTCATATTTTGTAAAACAAACATATTATGTAAATTATTGTAAATCTATTTCTTTGAAAAGTTTTCTTTACCTATTCTTAGTAATGATGTTTGTACTATCATTATTTGGTTCTCATTTAAAACACAGTTAACACAATTTGATATCTTCTTGACTTTTTACATTTAAAACAATACAATAGAGAAACTATTTTTTTTTTTTACTTTAAGTTTACAGGCTGTCACAAAAAACCT
Organism: Philaenus spumarius; assembly: GCA_018207615.1. Taxonomy (NCBI): domain Eukaryota; kingdom Metazoa; phylum Arthropoda; class Insecta; order Hemiptera; family Aphrophoridae; genus Philaenus; species Philaenus spumarius. Next base: position 8,676 of record JAGFPH010008065.1, on the reverse strand, counting down.
TAGCGGGCTATGCAGGATCGGATTCAGTGGTGGTTCTAGCTGCTGCCCCCTCAGTTTTCCCGGGATTTTTTTCAAGAACAATTTTTATATATAGTTTGGCGACAAAAACAATAATAGAGTTCCACTATTCCGAACCCCGCTATTCCGAAAATTCATCTATTTCGAACATAGTTCAGAAAAATAAGGATTTTTTAAAATATAAAAATAGTATAAATTAAAAAGACATTCGTGAAAAAAGATTCATTTATTGTTATAAAAATAAGTTAAATAGAGACATACATAGAGCCTAAGCTTGATAAAAGAGCGTGAAACCAAATTGGAATGAAAACTGGATTTGTTTGCTTCAAGTTTTCCATCCGTTTTGCAGGAAGGAACCTATGGCAACAAACGTCCGCTGAAAGGTCCTTCAGAAAGGAGGAAGGATTAGATACACTAGCTATTCGGTAGTAGTGTTGTTGCCACCTGGCAGTTGCGTGCATCCGTTTTTCTCCTCCGTTTTCGTTGTTTCGAAGGAATTTTATTTTTTTCTCAATACTTAAGTACAGACTGTGGGATGACATAACGGACAGTTCGAACAACCTATACCTCCCCTACCGTTTTTAGAAGAAAACGGAATCGTATCGCAACGGAAAGAACAAACAGATGTTGTAAACCTACACTAAGGCGAGGTCAAGAGCATTTGCCGCGTCTACGTGCGATATGAGTTCAGTTTGAGCGTTCACCTCCTCGCTTTCCTCCAAGCCGATCAATGCTGTATAGAACCGACTCTAGCAGATGTACCCACACTTAATTTATACCTTAACAAGCCAATACGTTGATATTATTCATGAAATCCGCCTATTGCGAATTCTTGCTAAACAGTTTTCGGTCTCAATTAGTTTGGAATAGTGGGACTCTACTGTATTATGATGTGAAACTTAAGAGTTTTTATTCTGAAAGGAAAGAAAATGCTGAAATTCAGTCAGTTTTGATTGCCAATTGCCGATCCCCTGTACACAATTTAACTGATGATTACAACGATTATTTGAATATTTGGATTATTCCTTAAACATCGTCCGTACAGTCTTATGCTTCTCGCTGGTTGTTCGCGGGGTTTGGTTTTTTATTGTGGGGACTTGTGTAGAGGTGGGGTGACATGGGTGTGAATCAACAGTTTCGAAAAAAAAGCTATCGAAACCGGACTGTTTTTTTTTTTCTACAGTTTTGAATTGGAAAGTATCCACTTTAATACCTGGCGAAGGCAGTAAATCATTTTTAACGTCCTCTCACGTTATGAGTATAAATTACACTCTTACATCATTTGTGAACTAAAAAACTATAATGTTATTTAAATAAATCAAACGCTTTATCAAAATTTTTTTCATATATCAACGTAATGAACATATTTTCAATGTTTTTGGAGGGTGATTTTTCATTTTAAATAACTAATTAATTTCAGCCAGAAAGGTATTAAAATAGAGTTTTGGAAGGTTTTTTTCCATAATTTTTCCACCCCCCTGTGACTGGAAGAGATATTCTATACACCCTGGTCATTCGACCCTCTGTAGTGTCCTTGTCCCCCCAGTTTTTCATGCCTAGAACTGACACTGATCGGATTGTATACATTGAAATAAATGAAAAATGTTCAGTAACTTCTTTTTATAATTCGGCTTAGTTTAGTCGCAATCCGCCATTTTTTTTTTTTCAAAAACACTGTAAATCTAGAAATAGGTTAAGTATTGAGGTAAAATTTGTTATAAGAATTTTGTTTGTTGCGATTTACAAGTGTACCAAACACCAAGAATATATTTGAATAATTTTCAAAATGGCGGGTCTTACAAATTTTTAAAGCGGAATATCTTAAAAACCATTAACGTAACAAAAAATGTACAAGAGACAAAATATTTTTCTTTCTTAACCCTCACAGTGCCAGACTGCAAATAAGTGACATTCTCTCATGCGCAAGATGCAGCCATTTCGAACATATGCGAGAATTTGCATATTCCGTTATTTAATACACTTAAAATCATCCAATTGTAATAAAACCGGCACCATTGGAAAGGAAATCAATTAAACTTTAATTTTTGTATTTAAAACTTTTTCGTAAAACAAAAACACCAAAAACCGGCTCGCCAATTTGAGCTATAACCAGGGCAGGGTGAGGGTAACTACTGACAAAATGACTCTGTTTTTGTTTCTGCAAGTCAAAAAAGATAACCGAGTTGTTGACAAAAAACTGAAAACATAATTTCTTGGTAATTGTCTACAACGTTTAAAATCAGCCTAAAATCAACATTTCACACAGCAATTAATTTTATCTTATTTAATAGCAAATTTCTTTAGGAAAGATGAGCTATTGCAGTGACCATTATGGTGAGACCAATGGTCAGGAGTGGTAAATTAGCACCGATCAAGGTCCCCAGAACATATTTTTTGATGTCATTAAAAATTATATATTATATATCTATATATGTGTTCGCACTCTAGCAACTGCATTTTAAGTCCGGTTTGGTCCAAATTTGGCACACATGTTGGTTGTCTACATCGCTCGAACGAGTTTGTTAGCCAAAAAAATACAACAATCGAAAGCACGTTTTTTGACCGGAAGTAACTATCTTTTTACATTTATCGTACAAGAATGAAACTTTTTTGAGTCTTATCTAATGTAACAATTCAAAATATGCATTTCAAATAATAGTAAATCGACCAAATAAGAAATCACGTCATTTAAAATTAAACACGCATGAGTGCGAGAGAGACAGAAAAACCTTCGAAGGAATTCCATTCATTTACAATCAACGCTAACGACATATATCGGCCATGATCGCAAACACCGAATTAGCAAATATCTCCAAATACCCGACATTCGACAACATATTTAACAATTAAAATTACTTCCCGACCTTGTATCTTTCCTACATCAAAATATTTCTAAATTAATCAACCAATTTATCAAAATTCTAATATCACACAAATAACAAAACGATCAACCAAAAAATTCACATTTCAAATCCGACAGAAAATATGCCATTCTGTAAAACGCTAGGCCAAATAAGAAATAAAAAGTTTGATTGCAAAGAAACTAAGTTTCAAATTAAAAAATGAACAATACCGTCGTATAGATAGAACAAAACATTTTACAAACCAAATGTCTTTGACAAAAATCCAGAAGAAGTACCGTTGAGACGATAAAATTAGACAAAGTCAATCTGAAGGACAAATATACGGTTGAAAACAAGTCCCCCATGTTTGCTAGACTCCTCCCACGAAACCCAACGATCGCTGTGATTGGTCTATGAATTCTTATAACCAATTTTGAAGATGCTAAATGTATCTTTTTAGTCATAGTTGTTAGATCATAAGAAAATATTGTACAAGGAGCTATTTAGGTATTTAAAAAAAATATATTTATTTAATGAAATTTCTCATTCCTTTTATCACTTTTGTAATTATAAAACCAAATTATTTAATAAATTAATTAAAATTACACAAAAACAACACCCAATATTCAAAAACACATAATTTAATACAACAATCAAATGCCCCAGAAGATGTAAAATTCATAAGGCACCCAATACCAGTTTCTGAAGGCCTTAGCCAATACTGCGAGCGAATACTACGAAGCAGTCCATAAGCTGAGGCCTCAAGGACGAGGTGCAAACTCGCAAAGCAAGTTTTTCCACTGCTAGTGGAACGAAGTGAGCCAGGGAGACTGAGTTTCAAACAAATTCTACTAATTTATTTCGTACACACAGACAGCTATTCGGCACTTTCGTGAATAGAACAATTTCCCAAATAGTTGGTTGAAACTCTAAAACATATAAAGTTAATTTTGGAAATTCGCTAAACTCACGTCAGCGGATCAGCTGTGTGGTCGATTTATTAAAACTATAAGAATTTTAAAAATGATGGGTTTAGGCTAATTTTGAATATTGTAAACAATTACCAAGAAATTATGTCTACTATTTATTTTTCAGTTAGTAATTTTTTTTCACATCGATTTCGACTTAGTGTTTCTTACTTTGAAAATGTTTTATATATTTTTTTTCAGGCCTGTGCTACCGGTAACAGATGTAAAAAAGACAGATAGCCAGACATCTACCAGCACTGGCAGTTGTCGAAGTAATAGTTCCTTGTCCTCCCATCCTGCGACTTCTGTACCGGTCGCTGCATCGGTATCTCCAGTACCTCCAGATGTAGATGAAATTGTAGATACAACTTCTTTGGTCGGAACTCTTAAGAGAAATAAACAGTCAGTTGGATCTACGAGTGGTAAGTACAGTTAAAAACAAATCTATCTACATATTGAACATTTTAAATTGTTATAAAGTAATACACATCACTTTTATTGCTGTAAAAGTTTGATATCAAAATTCTACCTCAACTGAAATCTGTTCTCTGCATTGGCTCTGTGTTCAAGTGGTTTAACATATTAATTTAATGGTATCATTCAATATCTTCTATTTCTGTATAATTTAATGCTTGTTGTTCTTAATTATTAAAGGTTTACTTCATCAGATGTTATAAATTGATTGATTGTAGTGATGTGGTACTGTGTAGTACTCATGAGTGTGGACCTGAGATTTACAGGTACTAGGGCTGGTGCCGTTGACCATGGCTGTACTAGCCATGTCACTAATATGTTTTGCGGAACTATCAACCCTCCGATTTCTTAGAAATTCCGACTTTCAAATCCTAGTGGATCGCCTCGGTAACATCCTTCAATACTATTGTTAAACACACTTACTAATTTTTAATAAAGAGAACTTCCGTGTTTTCAAGAGAAGAGATGCAGACCGATGTTTCTAGAAATGCATTTAAAATAAGTGTCAGGGCAAAACCAATGCACTGCGCCGTGCGGGTTGGGTTCTTTCCAGGTCCACAATCGTGAGAGCAGCACAGTAGATCAACAGCTTTATAGATATGTATTTTAACCTTAAAAGTAGCAAGCCATTTTGATGCGTTTTGCTAGCATTTTTTTTTTTAATTCGTCAAATATAGTTACTATATCTCAGTTCAATTATTGGTGTTCAATGGCTTTTTTGTAGGAAAATGTCCAAAGAGTTCATATATTGTAACCTTTTGTATACAAAAATATGAGTTTAGTTTACTTATCTTTATTTCTTCTCCAATAGTGAGGTGTAGACAAAGAAAAAGTACAGTGTTAATCTATAAATTCAACTCTAGATATAGTTTATTAACCCTTCAACATGTTTTGCCGTACGTGATACGCCGGGATTTTTGTTCGCTTGGCGCGTTTTGACGTATAGCGTACGCTCAGGAACATTCCATCAGATGCTTCCATCTAGCAGCTAAACTTGAAACTATCTCGAAGCGATCGATATCCTATACTCTAATACGAGCAATGTCTGTTTGTTTGTTTGTGTGTTTGTACGAGCAATCTCGAGATCCAGCGGAAGGATTTTGCTGAAACTTTGGGATTAGAGGCTTTTGGGACTAAAAAATCGATTGGTGAAAACCACTACCTCAGGAAAACTCGTATTTTTCTGAAAAACTCATTTGAAAATTGAAAATTTTTAACATTGGGGTTATGTAATTTAAAATCAATAGGATACATATGACAAACATCAGCTGTTTCCTATAATATTTCCATCAGCTGTATCCTATAAATTTTTTTTTTTTTTTTTTTTTTTGTCTTAAAGGTTATAATTGTTTTAAGCTTGAAATCAGCTGACCCGTGCTAATATTTCGCGAGTTATGAGTAGGCCTACAAAACAGTACTTACCTGATTTGTATTTACATACATTTTCCTATAAAAAAAACACAATTAACAAAAATACCGAGTAATGCTCGGTCGCCCAGGTACTTGTAGTATAAAGTAGAGATGTTGGCTGATTGAAATAAAAAAAAAAAAAAACACAAAAATACAATACTTCTGTTGCCTTTAGTGTCGAAATTAGTTCAGTGCAACAGTTCTTTTACCACACAAGTTTGTGATATTGTTGACATTGTGTCTACTACGTATTTGATCATTTATAGTGTGTTTTATGTTTGTTAGTCGATTGAGTACGTTCGGAAATCGTGTTTTGAATATTTCATATTGGTTTTATTAGTGTTTTCTTAGGTATGTGTTTTGTGATAAGACTACCACACTAAAACTAACTTTTTTGACTGGTATGTAAATATGTTATCACAAATAAACTCATGTGTTATTGATATTACCAAAAAGAATGTAATCTGCTGTGTAATTTAGTAAAAGAATCATTAAAATATTCCAAAAAATAAGTTAGTTACCAGGGTGTCTACCAACCGGGAAAACCAGGAAAACCGGGAAATAGCCGGGAATATGAATTAACCTTGAAAATTCCGGGAGAAAGCCGTGATTTTGATGTGTAACCGGGAATTTTATTCCCTCACTTGAGTTATTTTCGTTTTGTAAACGCGATCGCGGGAATTCGGCATGAGCAAGCACCGATTCCCTAAAATCGATTCCATTGATTCTTAGTGCGGTAATCGGTATCGAAAATCGATCGCAAAAGTCGATTCCAATTACAGTACCTCGATTCCAAACACAAACAAAACATTCGATGTGTACTGAATTATTAAACCATATAAATTTACGTGCATAATCTATTTTAAACATTGTAAAATTTAAATTAGGGATGGGCCGATTCACGATACCACCGATACTTTGTATTTGATATCGGTAACAAGAATCTATAGACGAAACTCGATACTGATTTCGAGAGATAATCAGTTCAGTTCATATCATTGTCAGACTAACCAGTTCTCCGTATTTTGAATGTAATCTCCAGTATTTGCAATCACATTCTCTGTATTTAAACTTAATCCCAATTAATCATTTAACAATAAAATATCAGTGGGAAAAAATGTAAAACTCTCTTACTTTGATGTACTTAGAGAGTACATTTTCCCTAGTAAAATGTTTAGGCAATTGTTTCGTTAGTAAACGCATTCATGCGTATGCTTGGCAGTGCTGCCAGACCACCCAAGCAAAATTACCCTTAGTTAGTACCAAAAATACCCTCAAATACCCTCATAAATTCAAAAGTTGCCTTGATTGCCGTAGTACAGTATCGTAGACATAAATAATTTATACGTACAATACTGCACTACGTAGTTATAAGTTATGTACAAATATATGAACCTTTACATTAATTATGTATAATTATACTTCAAGTTAATCATTAATGTTAAGGTCCATACATTTAATTCAAGTTGATTTACTTCCAGTGTTACCAATTTTACTTCCTGTAGGAGGATATAATGTTTAACTGGATTTCAGAGCAACTAAGTTGATTCTTAGAGAAAAACTATAAAAGTTAGCTACCTGAGAAATTAAAAATATAGACATAATAATAATATTAGATATAAATAAAAATGCATATACTAATACATGAGCAATTAAAATATATATACATAATTGAACAATATTACGGTATATTGTTATATGTTATAAGTAAAAATGCATAAGGGTACAAATATATTTGATTTTTTTTTACAATACAAAAGTAAAATATTCTTTATATTACAAAATTAAAATGATTCGAAATAATTATTTTTTACAAATGAATTTTAATCTTATTACTTCCGTTATTAAATTGATTTACTTAATTACTTTGCTTTATGCTTTTCCCGCTCACTGATTCTAGGCTGGACAAAGCTAGACAACAACTTACTCCATAGAGTTAAGATAGACAGGAATCAGGAAACAACCATATAGTAAACAAACTACTCCTACACCTCCTTAATTTAGTCACTTTACTACCACACCAATTAAAACATTAACGAACTTTAAATTGAAATACTGATAAAAAGCTTAAAAATTTGAAAAATACCTGAAAGTAAAAGTAATTTTATTTTCTAAATTAAGGTACTGTATTTAACAGTTTTGTTCAAAAATACCCTCTATCAGAAAATACCCTCAAAAATACCCTCGAGTCCTAAAAATACCCGTTTTTCGGGTAATTACCCTCAATCTGGCAACACTGATGCTTGGTTTTTTGTACACAGAAAGGTAAAGTAGGCTCAAGGTCAACCACTTATGGATTCTTTTCTTATCGTGTCTATTTATAGAATTAGGATGAATACTGTGAAGAAAAGTTACAAATCTTATAGATCTGTAACAAAAGTATAATATTTCTATTTGTTTTTAGTTCGGGTAAAACACTTTGTACATTTTCGGGATTTACGTTACCCATTATTTATGTTTTTTGTAGGAATCCCGACCAAGTGCTTTTGTTTTACTTGTTATTCGTTCCCGCAAATAGCGATATTTAATTCCACCTTTTCCGATTTTACAAGTGTCATCTAAATAACCTTTTCGCGGACCTTAGCCATTGTAATTTAAAGTAAGTTTTAACGCCGGTATTTTATAGAAACAAGAACTAATTATTGCTCTCAGAAGTAGGAGTTTTCGCGAATGTACGCTGTTGTGTATTGCGTTTTATAAAATTAGCGAATAATATTCGGACGTCGTATTCTTTTACGGACATTTGCCATTGTATTTTAAAGAATATTTCAACAATGGTAGTTCATACAATTTTCATAAATTGTATTCAGGCATCGATTTTTTCGCGGACATACGCTGTTGTATATTAAATTGCGTTTTAATGCTGACGTTTTAAAAAATTAGCATTAATAATATTCGGACGTCGTATTCTTTTGCGGACATTTTGTCATTGTATTTTAAATAATATTTCAAAAATGGTAGTT
>JAGFPH010008064.1:44731-59462 GCA_018207615.1 Philaenus spumarius | reverse complement strand
AATTTGTATAGTTTGTATTAGAAACACTACTAAGCTAGAGTTAACTCGTATACATTATAGATGACAGACAGAGGTTTAGATGGTTTGCAGTAAGCATGATGTGATTTCTATCCTAACTTAATCTAGCCTAATCTATCCTAACAGTCACTCTTCTATTCCAAAATTCCACTTACCATCCCAAGCAGGACTAGTAGGAAATACTCCGAAATGTGCCACCCCTAAATATTAATTAACAGTCCCAAAAATATTAAATATCACTAAATCTCTCTTAAAGTACAGTGTATTTTAGGACGTGACTTTAGAAAGTCGTATATATCTACTGATATAAAGTGGAATTGTAGATATCATTAGATGAAATGTTAAGGCAAATTTTGGTATTGGTGCATATTTTTAAAAATGCAACCCTCAGGTTAAGGGGCGAATAAATGTGTGTAATGGTAGTAAATGTTAACTTCGAAATCTACCTGAGCATTTTTGTCGGCCGAAAATGAATTATGTTGAGTAGTACTAAACAGGTTTTTTCTGTACGTTTTATAGCCTGTCTCAGGTTAAGTTGAGGCAAGCAGGGTGGGTAATTAGGGTCGGTTTCAACCGTCATAAAACTGACCCTTATTAATGCCGCCTGAGTGAACCTGTAGGACACTCTAGTTTAAAATTGCAAGTCTGTATGTCTTAAGTGAAAATGAAAAAACGATGTCATATTTCGTTTCATGATACTTTCCTGATAATTTTGATACCAAATTTGATTACATTTGGCCAACTTTGAGCTGTACTAGCATTATAAATTTCCTTAGTTGAATCAACATTACTAATATGGTTTACAACAATAAAAACACAAAAATGTACTAGAGAAGTTTATATTTACATATGTAATAAATATTCATTATTTGAGAAAAAAACTCGATACTGTATCGTTATTTTTATTTTACCATAATACACACAATTGTGTGTTTGTACCATAGTAATAACATATTATAATTACCATTTGTGATAGTTAAAACTTTCTCTCTTCGTTTCGGAGCTCATTTTATTATTAAATAGCTCGTTTTGCAGACTCGAGACTGCCAGAGGTCTGTTTTGGTCTGTTAGACCTTCGTCAATTTAAATTTTTTAATTTTATAATTTGTTTGTATTTATTTTTTTTTACAAATATTTACAGTTCAATAATGTACATTGTTTCTTTATCAATCAATCATAATATATCAAAATTCATTCAAAATATTTACAGTGCTAAGTACGTTTGTCTTATAATAGTTGGACTCTGCAGGAAGAGGTGTTTGGTAAACATTAGAGGTGTTTACTAATGTGAGTGATGATAAGAATATTGATAAGAATAAACCTAATGAATTATTAATAAACTTGATAATTGTTATTAGGCCTATATGTTAATTAATGCAATATAAATTTATAAATACAAATTTAATTTTGTAATTTGTTGTATTGACAAAAAGAAACAATTACAACACTTTAAGACTCTGCTCCCTACATTCAAAACGGCGAAGTTGGCTACCAATTTCAATGTTAAATGAGCAAAACATACCTTCACTATTAAGCATATTTTTGTGTTGTTTTTGCCAAAAAACGAAAGCTTTATTCTTTTTCTTAAAGTAAAATAGATTGTGGGTGTTGATTGCTAAGATTGTGTGCAGTATCTCTTATTGCATTGAGTAAAAACTAATAAAGTTAACTGTTTTTTACTATTTATATCATACGTTTATGAAAACAATAAAACAGTTTTTGAAAATGTATTGAGAAATAAACATCCGCATATGACAGTACTTCAAAATGAAACCAAATTTTTAAATTTATTCCACGAATTAACAGAAAAAATAACTTATTCTGTAGCATTGCTCTTATGGGAATCAGATTCAATATGACGGACAGGGTAGCGCCCCCTTAAGTCGGCCGATTAACATGGTACAAACACACAATTGTGTGTATTATGGTAAATAACGATACAGTATCGATTTTTTTCCCCTCAGATAATGATTATGTATTACATATTTAAATATGAACTTCTCTAGTTCATTTTTGTGGCTTTATTGTTGTAAACCATATTAGTAAAGTTAATTTAACTAACAAAGTTTATAATGCTAGTACAGCTCAAAGTTGGCCAAATGTAATCAAATTTCGTATCAAAATTATCAGGAAAGTATCATGAAACGAATTATGATATCGTTTTTTCATTTTCACTTAAAACATACAGACTTGCAATTTTAAACTAGAGTGTCCTACATGTTCACTCAGGCGGCATTAATAATGGTCAGTTTTATGACGGTTGAAACCGACCCTAATTACCCACCCTGCTTGCCTCAACTTAACCTGAGATGGGCTATAGTAGTGAATAACCACATACAAAATAATAAATTTTGAAATTATTTTTTATATATGACTTAAGCACAGTGCATGCTACTGTTTTGTTTGTATACGTATTTGTTTGTTTGTACATATTGTATGTATGCCTGTTTGTAAACTACCTACTATACAGGGTGTTACAAAAATGTGTGATGGGCTATACAGGACCTGATTCTACATGCAAAAATAAGTCGAAAATGTAGAATAACATTTTTTCGATTTCGGCTTAGTTTAGCCGTAATCCGCCATTTTGTTTTTTTACAAAAACTCACTGTAACTTTGGAAATAGATAAGATATCGACTTCAAATTTGCAATAAGCATTTTATATGTTACGATTAACAAGCGTACCAAACGCAAAGAATTTATTTTTATAATTTTCAAAATGGCGGCCGTTACAAATTTTTAACGTGGAATATCTTTAAAACCGTTAACTTTACAAAAAAATTACAAGAGACAAAATATTTTCCTTTTTTAACGACAGACAAAATGCTTTTTTTGTAGTTTCAGTAGGTCAAAGGACAACCGAGTTATCTACAAAAAACATAATTTTGTTTGTACTCTTCGTTTTTTTTTTTTAATGTAAGGGGAAATCTAAAATGTAAACATAATTTAAATCTAATATCTCAACTTCTAAAACGAACTTTTGGGTGAAACTGATAATTTGGGGGTTTTGAAAGGCACTGATCACGAATACATACAACATATTCAACATTGTGGATATAAATTGGCTGCCATTTTCTTTAAAAATTCAATTGTCTTTGACGTTTTAAAAAAAAAAAGGATTTCTTATGTCAGTTCATTTTTATTAAATCTTTTATAATATTGTATGTACAAAAAACATCTCAAAATGTTAATTTATTGTTTTCACTACAATCACAAGATGGAAAATTTGAGTTTTGAACAAAAATAAAATTATACAATTTTTTATCCTGGGTAGTCTGACAGACGAATGTTTATGATTAGTGTTATACCTAAATCATGATTGTGATTCTAGGGTTAATAGGCAAGGGCAATAATGAATTAAATTAAGAAAGAAACGCTTTACATTTATAATCTATTCTGTGATTCTATTAATTGTACAATATGTTTGCTTACACATTTTTATTGTATGCTAATTAGTGCCTTTATTCAAAATTAGAATAGTTAAAGTAATACATCTAGATGAATTAAATTCTGGATTTATTGTTGATACTCTTAATTTGTTTTTAAAATTTGCATAGTAATTTACTTTTTATTAAGCACTTCTGTTATTAAGTGGACATTTAAGAAAGACAAAGTCATTTAAATGACATCACTTAAGATATAGTTTTTGTTAATAGTCTGTATAGTTTAGACACATAATCAACACCCTAGTTAAATTTGTAAAATCGGATACTAATTTGAATTAAATTTTCGACAAGGACCCAGTCTCACTCGGTACGGGAGGCTGACAACTTGCCAAATGAAAGTTCTGTGCCGACATTCAGGCGCCGTCAACAGTCTCGCATCGAATGACCCACTACTTGGGTTATCGTCAGCAAGTTAGTGTTGTTGCCTAATCTCATTATCATGTGAAATTGTAAAATGTATTAGTTAATATTTGTTACTGACAAAAGCTATGGAATAATGATTGGAACAAAATACTATTTAGATATAGCACACTTTTAGCAGAAGTCGTGGGAAAGGATAGTAATAAATACTATGGGAAATCCTTTTTGTGCTTCACACGCAAACCTTGGCTCACAGTTATGGTAGTAATATTAAAGTCATTTATTATTTTATAATTTTTTTAAAATAAACATCTGAAGATACTTAAAATTTAACCATCTACTGTCAATACATAAAAATTACATGTTAAAATTTTAAATAAAATGCCAATATTAAATATATAGGCTATTTACACATCCACACACTTTAATTATATAGTAGATAATATATATAGGCCTAAATTTATATATATGTTGTATATACAAAACAACAATAAACCGATACAAAACAATAAAATATATAGTCTATAAATGTCTATGTAATTTATAAATTACCAGGTTTGATAACAATAACTAACATGTAAATGCATTTCTCTCTCTGACCCCTCCCTTCTTTCTCTCTCTCTCTCTCTATCTCTCTCTCTCTCTCTCTCTATCTCTTACTCCCCCATTCTCTCAGACACAAACATACACATAATTTGAAACAAACAAAAAAATACACTCTCACCTAATGCGACAAAAACAACCCAGTTGTAAAAATTTGAAAACCTCTTCAGTCGCCAAAATTATGCATAAATAATAGACTAATAATAATAATAATACATTACTAATAACACTTGTTTTTTGTAATCAACATTTTAATAGCTTAAATAAATTACAATTACTCTTATATCGGGGTTCCTGGGCCTAGCTATATACTTATGCAATATCTATGCAATTACACTTTCCCTTATATATTTAAAAAAATCTTATTTAATAAATGTCTTTCGAGTCTAAAAAATATTTAATTAATTTGAGTTTACACTTTAGAATCAAAATTGTTAATTAAAAAGTTCAAAATATCACAGATGTTTAGTCAAAGCTCAAATTTAGATTTTGTATTCGAAATGAAATTAAATTATTGTTATATATTACCTTGAAATTTTATTGTATGATGATTCTATAACATTATTTTTGTATGTTATGTATCGTTTTATTGCGTATTTAAAACTTCTTCTTTGTCCCTTTTTATAATTAATTGCTTGCTTTGGTTTTATTAAAGTTTTCAAATTAAAAGATATGCCTGGTTGCTAAGGGATTTCTTATAAGACTCAATAAATAAAATGTTCAATCACCTAGTCCTACCATTGTAACACTACCTGCTATACACTTCTTGAATTATCTTGTTTGCCACTGTCCTGGATTGTGTTTCCTATTTTAAATACGTTAATAAGTTTATATATATTGACCAGAATTTCGTAATATTAGGCATTTTATCTTTATTTCGTTAAATATCTGCTATACCTGGAATTTTTTAATTAATAATTTATTTAAAAAGTTAAATTAATTAATTTAAAAAGTTAAATTTATATGACCTTGTTCATTTCTTCGCGCTCGAAGAACACAAATTAATCGCCGTTGCTGACGTTACGTTGTTTCTTCCGACTCACAGTTCATTCATCTGTAATTTATCAAACAATGTTAACAGTTCACAGATACCAACATTCATTTCACATGTCACCATTTATCATTTCGGTGAATAAACAAATACACGATTTTTTTGTTATTCTATAATATTATAACTAGTTTCATTTTAAGGGCGTCATTCTTTGTTTGTTTTAACATTAGTAGTACTAAGCCTATTTCAAAACCAAACGTAAGCTAGATTACATTACTTTTTTATTTATCTTAAAAAGTTGGGTTATGCTTATTTAGTAATCACTATTAATATTTATAATTATTAATAATAATTCGTTTTAGTACTTTCTTAGATTTATAAAAAAAATCATTGTCAAACCCAGGCCACCATAATATTTGGTTAACTTCAAAATGTTACAACTTTCCCCTTGGATTTTTTTACAAAACAAAACAAACTTTTTTTAAATAAAATCTATAATAAAAAGTAACAAATCCTTTAAAATTAACATATAAAACAACAAATATTTATTTTCAACATCTATCTTTTAAATATACTGAATATAAGTATCTTATTACTCATAAAATAATATCCTACTACAATCTCCCTTTTATAAACTTTGTATACAATTGTTCCTCCATTCAGGTTTCTTCAGGTGATTTTTTTTCAAACTTGCTATGTAAAAAATTCATTTAATTTTCAATGTTCCACTATTATACTTTAGAATATTGGTAACTTTTCCAATGTTTTCACTAATTAAAATATGGACCTGTATACTTGTAAATAACTTGGACATCTCTCCCATATTTTGATATGAATATCCAGATTTCTTTACTATCACTATGTCGCCTACTTGAAATTCTTGTAACTTATGTTTCATGTTAAATTGTTGACTTCTAATTCTACCTTTCTTTCTCATTATTTGTCTTGCTTATTCTATTTTTACATTCAATTCTGTGTGTATCTCTTCAATATCTTTTAATTTTAAAATTTGGTGTCAAAATCTTTGTTTCTTCTCTCCTAACTGAGTTTTATTTGGTGTGTATTTAATAGATTCATATTGTAGATTCATTAATGCAATCAACCATAACTGGTATAAACTTCGACCATTTTCTATGATTTCGGTTGCAATAAGTCCTTAAACATCTTCCGATTTCCTTATGAAACATATTACTGTTAGGTTCTGATTGGTGAAGATATGGGTATAATATTTTTTGATTTGAAAAAACCTATCCAGTTTTTACTTTGAAGTAATTGTGTTCCATGGTCCGATTGAATTTTGTTTATATTTCCAAATTTCTCAATGTATTCTTATTTGTAGCATTTCTTATAGGGTAGACCTGCATAAATTTTGAAAATGTATCCATCACAACGAATAAATATTTATTTCTTCGCGATCCTACTGGTAATGGTCCATTGAAGTCGATGTATTTGGTCTCTTGGTCCATTAGTTGTCACACTTTTCATTTCTTCAAAGATTGTTAAATTATTAGCCTTACACCTCTGACATATATCACATATCTTCAAGATAGATCTAATACGCTTATTAAATTTTTCAAAAGTATAACTTTCCTTAATAATATCAATACATTTTTTAACACCACAGTGAAAATAATACTCATGGCATGCTGTAATTAAATCCTTAACCATATTCTTTGGTACTAATATTTTCTATTGATCTTTACACTTTCTTAATAATAATTGTATTGAATTTTAAATTTCCCTTAAATTTTTTTAATATTATTGATTATATAATTAGTAACTTCACATTCCCTTTGGTATGTATCAATATTTTTTAAATTTTCCATAAATTTGATTTACAACCCTCTTTAAATAGTTTATACAAATTTAATTGTCTTTAGACTGATCGTTATATACATTATCACAAGGATTCCTACTTAAGATGTCACTAACTATGTTTTATGTCCCCTTTTCGTTTTCAATCTCAAATTCAAACTCCTTTACTAACAGTGTCCATCTTGATATTCTAGAATTTATAACATTTATATTAAAAGAACATTTATAACACCTCATAAAAGAAACCCTGCACATACTTAAGTTTCATATTTTCTAACTCTTTTAAGCAATGCATATATGGAAAAGTACCTAAAATGTTAAGGCTTTGTTAAATATTTCTGTCTTAGGTAAGGTAATAAAATAAATAATTTTTCAACAGTGAATAAACTATCTATGTCTTAACAAACGACGCAAACAGAGGAGTGCTATAGGTTTATCGTGTGTATCTGTGTGTCTCTGAATCTGTGGGTGTGTGCATATGTGTGTCTGTGTATCTGTGTGTCTGTGTATCTGTCTATGTCATCGTTGCTCCCAAACTGATGAACCTATTTTGATTTAGCTTTTATTGTTTGAAAGGTGGCTTGATCGAAAGTGATCTTAGATATGATTCAAGCAAATCTGTTCAGCCGTTCTGGCTTTTATAAATTTTTAAATTATTTGTTGTTAAAGGAATTTTAAATTTAATTCTCTGAGGTTTATATTACAATGAACATATCTTATGGAAGGTTACTTACACATTTTTGTAATTGCTATGGCAACGAATAAATACTAAGGTTGCTATTGTAATAAAAACTGTTTTTAACCTATGGTCATAAAGACCAACTGAATTTAAGAACCGTACAACCATGTAAAATTTATTAAAAACATACTATTTTTTAAGTCGGCATTAGTTTGATTTTATCTTAAAGTAAAAATGTATACAGTTTACTTTAACGAAGACACCTTCAGAAACGTAGACTAGTTTGACTAGTTATACAATGTTAAACAAGGATTTACATTAATTAAATGTCTACACTTTAGGTACTTTCTCAAAATATTCAAGTACTCAAATTATTAAATTAAATAATGTCCAGGTGTTTATTTTGTGTTGTAATAATAAATGATCCCAGTTTAAGTAAAACAAAATGCTTTCGTATTCTACCTAAAATTTAGGTTACATTAAACTATTTCGCTTCAAATTTTACCACTAGAATGAGCACGGGAGTAGGCGTGCTGTAATGAAGCTCATAACTCTGTAAAATTAATATAGAACTGTGTGTAGCTCACTTTTTTCTTCTGAGGCAAAAGTGGCACCTTACCAGTTCAAACGTCTTCTTGATTGGCTGATTTATTTTGTTTTGATACTAGTTTAAGTTATTATTACTTTAGTAGCTTCTATGCCTGGCTTTTTTCGTAGTAAAATTTAACGTTTTCAAAAAATCTTTAATTTGTAAAAATTAATCTTATCATGTTTAAACAAACAGGCTTTCTGTAAAATTGTTATTTTAAGTCTCTTCTTCGTTCTGGAGAATATTCCGAGTGTTCAGTCTGATTTCAGTAAAATTGGTCAGAGTAAAGTCAGTAAGCATGTGGTGGCACGGGTAGTAGTGAGACGGACTGACATAAGATTCAACGTCTAATCGCACATTTATCGAGCACCATTCAAGGATCTGACTAGTGAGTGCACGAGACTACTTTTATATATTGGCTATAAGCGAGGAAGTAAAGCCCTCAACCTCCGAAATTTCATGCGATAAACGGATTGAGATGGGTTTTTTTTTGCATTCGCTTCCAAACATTATCTAAAAAAAATTTTGCCTACTTCTCATTCTATAATTTTTCAAAATTTCATTAATTTGTGCTGTGCAAAGTCACTTAGAAAAATTCGTATCTTGGTAATACTTAAAATGGACTCAACTTAGGTTCCTGGGGGTTTTTTAGATATATGATTTTGATTTTTTTTTTTAAACAGCACTTGCATACATTCGTACCCTCTATTCATTCAATTTTATTTATTCCCACTCTTTTTACCTTGCATGCTTTATATAAGATCAACAATTCCAAATAGGTATTGTTGGGGTATTACTGACAGTTTCAAATATATTGAAAATCCAGTTTTTTTTATATTCCTAGAGATGGCGCTGATGTCAGGGTTCCGGTGCACCAGGTACCCGGGGGGTGGTGCTGATGTCAGATTCGAGAAGAGCACCCCAAAAAAACCCCTCATACGATGTTCGGTTCGTATGTATGAATGTTCCAGTAAAACTCCAGGGGATGAAGTCGATGTGCTGATTCCGGTGGTCGCCAGATTTGGAATCAGCGACCAAAAAAACCCAGGGAAGTGGGGGGTTCGTTTTATTCGAGCGTGATTTTCAGGAGAAGCCTCTGAGATGACGTACATCAGCAATCCTAAGTTTCAGGTCGGTGATGGATAAATTTGGAAGTCATATTGAGATCAGCTACCTTTAAAACCCCCAGGAACCTAATTTGAGTCCATTCCAAGCATTATTAACCAAGTTATGAATTTTGTCTAAATTACTTCTGAAAATACATTTTACGAATGCATTTTGCACTGCACAAATGCAATTTTCAAAAATTATAAAATGAAAGTAGGAACATTTTTTTCAGATAATTTTTAGAAGCGAATGCACAAACCCCCATCTAAATCAGCCCATGTCATAAAATTTCAGAGATTTTGGCTCTTTTGTGCTTTATTTCCTGGCCTACTAGTATCTTGAACCGCAAGCCGCGAGATTGTTGAAATCTGCATTCGTAATCTTGTGTTTAGGATTCTATTAGTAACGAGTAATCAGGGAAACTACTTTAAATTATTAACTAGGATCTATATTTTTTACCTTAAAATATGTAAATTATTGTTTGAAAAACCCCGAAAATGTACTAAAATTTTAAATTGTTATTAATTAAACCTTGATACTACAAGAAGTTATCTCAATTATGAGGCATAAGAGGTTTCACCATTTTTTAAAGCTGGAAACAGCTACCGAAACATGTTAATACGAAGTGTGTGTTTTCACTGTTACCCATTTCCCATTTCCTCGCCTCTCAAGAAGTAAGAAAACATTTTCAAATATCAATATACTGTAATCAGTGGTATTTAATGGGATCTTAAAGCCAAAAGTTTTCTTTAATCTAATCTCAAGTTATGTCTGCGATGGTTTTAAAATTAATTGTTCGATGTTTGCAATTCTTTTTTCTAAGGGTAAAATTAAATTTGTCATTATAATTTTTGAATAATATACAAAAATAAATAATCAGTGGCCTAAATTTGCGCTTAAGAATTAGCTACGGTTAAAGAGGTTAAGCTGATCTGGACTCTAGGACACTATTGTAAGCCCTGAATCTGTCATCCTGTTTTCGGAGCAATCAGGTAAATCTTTGATCAGAAAGAGGATCAAGAAGGAGCACCAAGTTAAGTGTAGAGAATGGAAGGATTGTAATCAACAGATTTCTGATAGGATATGTGGATAATAGTATGCATTCTAAGAGGGACTTACCATACTGTGATATTGATTGGAGGAACACTGCTGTATTTAGTTGCTTCCTGCGACGGAATGGACAAATAAGACATGATACGATAGGAGGATATTATGCAAGAGGGAAAACTGAAGAAGGCTTGTAGTTTGTCCAAACAGCCATGCGCTCTGAACCATAAAATCGACCCTCGCTCCCACACTCGCAAACACACCCCCACGGTCTATCTGCTTAATGGTTCTCCTATGGATCACCAACTAGCCCGTGAGCTACAAAATCACATTTTTCTAACCGTTAACTTTACTTAATTTTTACTCTAATTATTGAACTCTAAATATTATTCCCAGCAAAAGTTCAGTAATTAGAGTACAAATTAAGTAAAATTAACAGTTAGAAAAATGTGATTTTGTAGCACAAGGGCTATTTGGTGATTTATAGGGGAACCATTATGCAGATAGACCGTGTGGAAGCGAGGGTCGATTTTATTGTTCAGAGCGTATGGCTGTTTGGACAAACTATAACTACTTGATCTGATGAGTTTTGCAAAGAGGGCAGGTAAGTTCGGTGAAATGTAAAGGATAAAGCGTTGAGTGGAAAGGGACCTAGCTGCATAATTATTACTTGCATGACCCCAGAATATAATAATATAGACCTAGATAAATAATCATTGTGATTCCACCATTTTAACTTTTTTTATTTAAATCAGAACTACCCTAAGTAAGTTCGACTATCTAGTCAGTTAATGTTGATAACAATTTTTATGTTTGGCTTTCTTCCGATTTAGATATTTTCATGGACTCACAACAAAATATCAATTAGAAACTTCAAATTAAAATTTTTCTAAAAGCATGCGTTTAATTTTTATAAATTAATTATTTCCTGAAACATTTTAGGAAAATTTATTTATTTTGAATAATGCGGAACTGGGTACAGCAGGTAGTAAGTTTAAAATATTAGTTTTTATGTGTAGCCTATGTACGTATGAATATTGCATTTGGAATCTTTTCGATTAAAATCTAATTTTTCAATGTAGAGTATTGTTGTAAAGTAATATTAATAAAATCCCTTATAAAATAGGCAAACAATCAATTATTTCCATTGTCTTTGAGACTGTGCGTTTATTGTGCGCATGCGTTATTACAGATTGTGTACACAAACAATTGTCGATAATATGGTCTGACTCATAGGCTTCCTGAGACAATGGACAGCCAAGTCATTCTTTAGTTGCTTGCTTGTATTTAGTTTACATGTTTGAAAATGCAATACGTGCAAATCACCATAAACAATGTTAAAAATAGAAACTGCGATAACAGAACGCTTATAGATTGTAATAATACTATATACAGGGTGTCTCACTTAGTTAACCAATAGCTAACTTAACTAGATATCGGACGGCTTACTTCGAAAGGGAAATTATTTTAATTTTACATTACATTTTTTGGGTTGTATTCTGATTAGTTTACCGTTTTCTAATAGTATATAATGCTCACCTCGTATGAAAAAAATAATAAAAGTTCCCTAAATTACATTTCGAGTTCGACATCATCATGTAAAATATAGATTTTTCAATAATAAATTTTGAAATTGCCTCCATATTGGAAAATGGTGAATAAGTTTTGCAAATTTGAAAACACTCTAAATAATTACACCTAAAAGTAATGGGACTTTCGCATTATATGTAAGCTGACAGATATATAATTACATTGTTTAAGAGAAACGTTTGTATCATGCACCCATGTTCTTAAAAGTACAGGGAAAGTAGCTGGTCCAAGTGTTTGTGTAAAAGTTAAAACAATTATAATTCGTCAGATATATTATGACTAGCTGCTGCCCGATCCGGCTTTGCACGGGTAGTCAAATCAAAGTTAAATGTATATTAACAAAACAAATATATCAATAAATTTATTATACTATGTATTTCTTATGGGGATTTTTAGTAATTTTAACCCCCCAAACCACCCCCTAAAATTATTATTTTTTTTTTTAAGACCTGTCTTAGCGAGTACCTAGTTCCTTAGAGGAAGCTACATATCAAATTTCATTCCAATCCAATAGGTGTTTTTGTTTTAGTAACTTTGATCCCCCCCCCAAACGCCCCTAAAATTTCAAAATTTTGAAACCTTTCTTAGCGAGCACCTGTTTTCCTAGAGGAAGCTACATACCAAATTTCATTCCAATCCATTTAGTGTTTTTTTTTTAGTAACTTTGATCCCCCTCAAACCCCCCTAAAATTGTAAATTTTCTGAAAACCTTTCTTAGCGAGCACCTAGTGCCCTAGACGAAGCTACATACCAAATTTAATTCCAATCCGTGTTGTGGAATTTTTTGTAACTTTGACACCCCTAAAATTTCGAATTTTTTTAATACCTTTCTTTGCGAACACTTAGGGTCCTAGAGGAAGCAACATACCAAATTTCATTCCAATCCGTTGAGTAGTTTTTGAGAAATCGTGAAGAGTCAGTGAGTGGTATTTGGCTTATATATATATATATATATATATATAGATATATCTATATAGCTCTTAGCTATAGCTCTCAGGTGCGTTGGCGGGAGGGAAGAACTTTTCAAGTGGGGACGCTGTCCACTGGAGGGGAAGGGACACCACGCACAGACAATATATTTGAGGCGGTGAATTCCAAAACGTCCTATGTCCAATGTTTTTGGAAATTGATGTTTTTGTTGTTTATGATACTAGAATATGTAATGTGTAAATAACAGCAGCGTTTATGCTCCAAAACGTCCTTTTTCCTATTTAAAATAAATACTAAAAGTAGCACTTATTTCCAAATCGTCCTATGTCCACTTTGCCATTTCCAACATGGCGGACATACATCTTATAGTTCCAAAATGTCCTTTGTCCTGCTTGATACGTAAGCAAGCTTGGCCTTTTCGTTCCAAAGTGTCCTGTGTGTATACTAATGTACTATGTGGGTTTTAACTCTAATTTCTATAAATATTTTTCATTTACATCAGTATTCATGTTAAAATCATGTAGTGGCAACCCTGCTGAAGATCAGAAACAGCTGGCGTGTTGTTTTGACGGTGCCAAAAGAAAAAAAAAAAACAAAGTAAACTTAACCTCATTTTCAGTGCGTTTTGCTAGTACCTATGCTTGCCATTCAAGTTTTTATTGCTGAACATTAAGTTGTTTTGTTGTAATATCGCGACAAATAGTAGTATTTTATAGAAAAATAATATATTTTCATATATTATATTAGTGTTTAGGCTAGTGGATCCAGAGGACTAACTGTAAGCAGTTATGGAAAACCAAGAAGAGATCGAGGTTCGTCAAGATGGAAAGGTAAAACCAGCGGCAGAAGGTAAGGCTTGAAAAAAGAAGTTAAATGTTGAAAAATGGAAAAAAAACTGTAGATCAGAAATACTCCTCTAAGTATTTGCCTACCTTACCTACTTGCCAGCACACGAATGAAAAATTCAAATGTACTACATTAACCATGCAAGACATCCGCAAGTTTCATGCATGTATTTATGAAACTAAATCTAAACTTGACCAAGATAACAAAGTTATTTTGTATTCTTCATGTCAGTCTCCTAAAAGATATAGAGCTAGAGGCGAGAGGCAACGAGTCAAGGATTTGAGCTCTAACTTTTATGTTCCAATATCTCAACAAGGTGTTAAAAGTAAAGTTCAAGTTTGTAGGAAAGCTTTTAGCCAGATCTCGGGCATTAATGAAAAAAGAATCCAGAGAGTTTGTAAACGGCACTTTATTATAGGCTCATTAGCAACTGATAATCGCGGAGGTGACACCCGATCCCAATCAATGATACAACAGAGAGGAGCTGTGAAAGAGTTCATTGAAAATTTAGTTCCTTTGGAATCTCACTACTGTAGATCTCGTCAAGCCTGGAGAGTTTACTTACCCAGCCATTTGAATATTGCATCTCTTTGGGAACAGTATAACAGTACCAAAGAAGAACATCTTAATGTGAAGTACCAGTTCTTTAGATGTATTTTTATTAGTGATTACAATATTGGATTTGGATCACCGGCAACTGACCAATGCT
>JAGFPH010008064.1:13118-44388 GCA_018207615.1 Philaenus spumarius | reverse complement strand
CTATTTTTATAAAACCGTGTTTTGTTAACAATATCTCTCATTGCTTACATTTTTTATCTTCTAGTGTTTTTTTTTTGTTTTTTTTTTTGTTTTATGTGTTGTTTTGGCTTACTTAAGAAACGTACGTTTGTCAATCATTTCGTTCAAACTACTAAGGGTAAATGCACAAATTACATACATTACATATAAAAAGAGAAAAACTGCTACCAACTACTAGATCGCTTTCTTAGAAATGGCTTGAGTTTATTTGGGTCACGCCTCGCCTGACTACGTCCCCACGCTGTATCTCTGATGCTAATTTAATCCCATTTATATCAATCTAACAAGACAGAATAAATTCATCTAACTCATATTAAATAAACTTGTTATAGTTTGATTATGATGAACCCTGGCGTAGTTCGTTGCACTCTAGTTGGATTTGGATTGATTTTGAATAAATACAGGCATATTACAGTAAGACTACTATGTGTAAACGTGGTTGATTTAACAAACTTCTCTTTATGAGAAATAAACTCGTAAAGAGTAGGGTACTTATCTCTACTGTTGTAGAAGAAATTATAAAACATACATAATATTTATCGAAAACAAATGTTAACTCATTTAAATGTTCTGGCCAAGAATTGAAAGGTGAAACTAACTATAAGGAGGCCCAAGAAAAGATCACCTGGCTGATCTAGGATATGTGATTTGTTATGGTGTTTATTCTTGTATGGGTCATTGGATTGTATGATTATTATGTTATTAAAAGCCCACGTAAATTTGCTTAATATCGTGTTAGGCAGATTTAAATACTTTATTAATATAAAAAGGAAAAAGAGAAATAAACTTTGAACAATGAAAATAAGCTTCTTATAAACCCGTGTGGAAAATCGAAAGGAAAAGTTCAAAGAAGAAGCTTAAACTGGACGGTTCTGTTGATATAACGTTGTTGTAGGCCTGTGTACAGTCTATTCAATAATAGCTGTCACACCCGGCTTCGACCATGTTAAAAATAAGAAACACTTTCCAAGCTGTAACAGTAAGTAATCTGTGAAAAAAAAACTTATAACCGACATTTGTGTTTAGTATCACGTATCACTGTAAACCTCACAATCTATATTTTTAGATTGTATTATAACAAATTATCTTTAATGGTAATTTTAAGACATCGCGGACTCTAGTCAAATAAACTACGGATGTCTGGAGCATAAACAGACGAATCCACGAGGTCTTGAACTCCACTGTTTCAATAGAATTATTTATTAATACAAATTTTAAATCTGTATAATTTTTATGTTTTTGTATTAGTCGATACATTAATAATATTCTCTTTTAGCATTTACCCGGAGCTAACCCCAGAGGCGTAGAGAATATTTTAGTCCCTGTTTTTACTTCAAAAAACCAATATTTTTTTGGGAAATTTTCAAAACAGATTCGTCAGTGACACTCTCACGACGTCTGTAGTATCTCTGCATTTAAAGCCCGACGACTTGTGGTTCATCTTATTTTCGAGGCATTTAAAATTATATATTTGAGTAAAATATACTCAAAATACGACTGTTGTTAATTGCAATGTTTGTTTGCTCTAGAGATTGTGAAAAACTGACACCAGTCTGCTATAGCGACGTCTGCCTTACATATACATAAACTAATAATTATTCTTACTCGCATACAACGTCGACGTTCAGCCACCTAGCGGTCGATAACAAAACTAGTGGTTTTCGTGTTGGCATAACTGCGCGCGTAGTTTTTTCACTTTTTTTAATACTTAGATGGTTATGATTGGTCAAATGGTTTACTGGAAGGGGAAAATACCGAATGTGAGCTGAGCGAACAGCTAAGAGGGTTGCATCACATACAGAGCATGACACTTGCATACGTTTAAAAAAAAATTGAATAACCTTTGTAGGCAAAGAGATATCAACTTGAAATTTAAGTGGTGGAGACTTCAAACCATGTAGAGTCTGCCTGCAAAATGTTATCTAAAAATGGGTCGAGTGGTTTCGGAGGAGAAGAATTTATCAAATTTGCACAACAGCCTGGGAATGGGGCCTCGGCATAATGTACAATTACAACTTCAAAACCTTAAACAAACCACAAAACACTTAAATGCCTGTTTATTTCACACTCGTCACTTAAATATTGTTATTTACAATTTCAACCTTCTCTTAGGGAAAGAGTGTAATAAAACTGGTTACCAACTAAATAAAATCTTCTTAATTTATGTTTTGCTGTTGCTTTCCTGTTAGGATTTTTTTAATTAATCGTGTTTTATTTATTTTTACACTAAAATTTATACTTATTCATTATTTCTGAGATAATGGTGCTTTCTATTTTTGTTCATGTTACCTAATTTTAAGATAAAAAATAGTTTTACTTGTATTGTTAATTATTTTTATATAGTCATACCCGTTAAATAACTTTTTAGTTTTGTTTATATTTGACTTTTAGATATTACATAACGCAACATTTTTTAATGGTACTCGGGCAAATATAACCTACCAAGAATTTTAAATTTGCACTATAAATCATAAAAATAATGAAATTGTGTTCGGTTCGGTTGATCGATGCAGCAACGTATTTTATTTCTGAACAGTGAGATCAAATTCTACAATCAAAGCCACTTTGGAAACAGAAGTAAATTTTCACATTAAACTATTGCATTACTGCAAAATAACTATAAGTTATAACTTTACCTCCCAAATGATCAGAGAAAGATGTAAATCAATATATTATTTTTGAGTACTACTTTGTTGTTTTACTAGAGGGCTCCGCTAATGGTCGCTTTGTTCATCAACCCCCGCGGAGACTTGCTGTGAAGCAAATGCAAAAAGATTATTGTATACTCTGATATTGTCAAGGAAATTGTGATTAATTAGGACAAGAGACGCTTACATTGGAGTAGGGTGCTGAGGATAACGATGATCTGGATCCTGACGATGATAGCTAGCCCATCAAAGTCTCTATTGATGTTTCCGTGACAAGATGAAAACAGTTGTATTAAATATCGTAAGAAACCTTTAATATATAAACATAAAAATACTCTTGCTTACTTTTTTGTAAAAATGCTAAATATTTATTCTGCTTATACTATTTGCGTTTACCTTCAACGGTTTAACCAGAATATGCATAAAAGGTACCCAAAACGTATTCACCTTTTCAGTCAGTGTTTAACCAAATAATTGTGTATAAACATAGCCTAAATTACTTGATAGAAAATCACATAAATAAAAGTTTCATCAAAAATGGAGAGTTTTTTAATTTAAATCATAGTAAACAAACAAATAGAATTCCTTTTCTTTTATGATATCTTTAGTATAGATAGATGGCATACTATTAGGCTGAAACGAAATAACCTACAAAGTACAATGTTTTTTCCAGATACGTCGTTGTATAACTTTTTAAGTCGTCACTGTTCTGTGTTCTGAGAAGGATGGTAGCGGAAAGGTTTGCGTTGTTTGAAATACAGTTGTAAACCTATTACAATTTGATATCTTGTAGACTGAAAATAATTCAGTCACTTTTTGTGGACGATGTTCTATGTTTATTTTAAATGCTTGAATTGACAACACAACTCTACAACTGGCTGGGCAAAGGTTTATCTCTTACATCCACATTCTCAAGACATTGTTAAGTAGTCAATCAATGCATATACTTCTGGACATTGAACTCTCGCCAAACTGAAATGGTGTTACAAACAAAATAGCTTTATTGCCGTTAAACACAATAAATGTAATAGGCAACAATTGAATTAGATTATAGTCAGGCACATATCTACTATTAATTAAACTACATTTTGTTTATGCACAAAATTGAAAGATTTTTGCCTTACCCATTTTTAATGTGTCTTCAAGCAACGTTTTATCATACGCAGGTAGTTTAGTGAAAAAGTATACTGTTCCTAATAATAACTCTAATGTGTCTTAACTAGTCTATTATAAGGAGTTACAACATCAAATTTATTTCTAGTATTGTACCACATTTACATTATAGTTATCTAGTAGTAATATGTTTTATCTGACAAGTAATATGTTTTACATAATCATGTGTTTAATTTTTCAATACGTGTACAAACATGGCAGACTCATAATCCTAACTGACAAGAACCTACGTCAATAGGATTTCCTATTTGATTACCCAATTATGTAGCTTTTTTCCATTATACAAATTCTACCTGAAAGATCTGAATTACCCCAGAATAGTACATCATACGTGATCAACATTGAATAAAACAGTGCATCACAATACAAATATTTGATAAGAAGCAAATCAGAGCTGTCACAATGCCTTAACATTCTTAAAAAATAAATTACCCGAGACAATCTTATAAAATATTTGATATTTGAGATTCATAAGAAAGCTTGCTGTCTAAATGAATACCTAATAATTTCCCTGTTGCGAGTATTACATTTTGTGGCCAAGCGAGTAGATTATATGCTCGGTCTTGTCTTCATTAATTTTAAGACTATTTACAGAAAACCAGGTTTTCGCAAGTACTACCATCTAACATAATATCTTAACCGTCCGAAATTGTACACTAATACTTTTTTTTAACCAATAGAGTATTAGTCAATACTTTGTCTTTCTTTAATTGAATTTTTGAAATAGTCAATGTTTCAAGTTTGCATTGATTAGTAAAAGCGAGTTATATTAAAATAATATTACTTTATGAAGAATAACAGAAAGCCATATTTAAAACCACATTACGCAACTAATTTTACACTTTTTAGTTCCACTTATATGCAAAAACGATTGCAGGTTATTTATAAGCATTTTTGTAGAAATTTGACGATGAAATTTAAAACTTTTTCGTTCGCGGAATAACAAAACAATTTTAGACCACCAACACCAACCCATGTTAGTCAGAGTGATAATGAAGCCCTTCCCCCCACCCTGACCTTTATGGGCTAAAATAAACAGGTATGTCTCTATTTAGGTTCACAAAAAATTTGATGTTTGTATTAATGTACAAGACAAATATAACAATATATAATTTTATCATCAGAAAACACATTTAAAAACTCTCTTTAGTATGTATTTCATTTTTCACGTTATTCATGCATCAATGGATAAATGCTCAACCCTTTTTAGTAAGCATAATTTATTTAAGTATCACAGAAAACGCATTTTAGAAGAAAATAAGGTTCTACTGTTTGGATATCCACGTTTATTTTTACCTAGGCGACCGAAAATTTGAATATTTTCCTGAATATTATTTTAAAAATAATGCCTAATTCAGAAAACTACGACCACAGTAAGCATGACTACTACAAATCACAGAAATATTTGATAAAACTCACAGTTAGAACTGTTAAGAAATCACAACTTGTGCATCCCTAATACACCTATACATCTGGGCTATTACTAAAATGGCGGTCCGTAAATATTTTTCCCTACACGGAGAAAGCCAGTAACAGATTAACCGGCCTTTCTATTGTGAACCTTTCACTCATTAAACCCGATTAATACTTTCTTTACAATAGTTTTATTGTACGATTGTAATAAAAGACAGGATCATAGTTCCATGTATTACACCCACAGACTGCCGTAAATCAGTTCGAACCCGACATACCTTAGCCGCGACTTCCGCCATTCTTCGACACAATCTTTCCCTCTCGTAAAACCATTGTTTCGAGTTCAACAAACCGATACTTGCAATTCCTATTTAGTAGTAAGTCAAAAGGAATTGTCTGGGTATGGAATACAATAATACCAATACACTTAATAATCCTTTATACATGATCAGTAATGAGGATGTTTGACGGCAACTCATTTCTGTCTGAGGAAATTAAAGTTTATAGACTTCTACTCTGTCTGGCCGGTAAGTTTATATTTATGTATTTCGTACCAGCTATGGTACCCGGCACCATCCGTGTTAAAAATAAGGACAAAATAAGTAGTTCCAGGAAATCAATAATTTGTGAAAATAAGTCGTATTATGGTTTGAACAATATTACACTGAATATAACGTGTCACATATGAAAACAATTAAATTAAAACTTGTTTCAATAATTGGCAAAGGGGATTTTAATTTGCATAATTTATAATTAATTGTATTACAAATGAGAAATTATTTATTGGAAGGAAATAAAAAAAAAGCTTTGTGTTTGTGTAAGCTAAGGGTAGGGCTATAGGTTACCACACGTGCTCAACGTGAGGGTTTTGTCCCTAGACAAAGTCCCTCAAAGTCCCTAGACAAACTACACACTATGTTTATTTAAGGAACACTAAAACCAGTTATATGATCATTCACAAAATCTATTATGATTCGGGAAGTGTAATAAAAGAATATTTTTAAAATCCAAGTTGATTCTCTTGTCAAGGATTCCGTTCTCCCAAAAATGTTACACAAATCTACCAATCACATACTTAATACATCTACTGTATGGCTAGAATAAATTGTTCCTGATGGTCGGATCGAGTAAAATTAAGGGTTTAGTCCCAAGAACAATATCGCCATACCCCACCTAAATGGAAAATGCATTTTTTTTTCTCTTTTCTAAAAAGAGTTGAGATGCGCTGTAGGTTTATCGTAAAGCAAACGTGTACTTTGGGTTTTTAAGATGGAAACATTTTTCCGTCGCCTTTTTATAAAAGTGATTCGTCAAGAAATTTCCTGTAAATTACATCAGTAAAAAATAACTTTAATACTTTCGGGAAAAGAAGGGAGTTTCATAGTTTAAAATATTTTCGGGAATATATCGAAAACTACAAAAACACAATTTAAAAAAAGTTGCGTTTATATTATTTTTTATAAAGCCTTTCAAAACAATGGAAACTCGTTTTAGTCATAAAGTCTAATTTTTTAGTAATTAACTTCCCCCACCCCAAAAATAGTTAGTAAAATATTTCCTGAGTTCTAATTATTGGAATATACATGATCTTTATCAAATTTCATTTTATACCTTCGTCCGATTCTGGTATAATTTTATAAAAGATCTACGAGTGATCCTACAAGAGTTCGGTTTTTTTTTTATTTGACGCTATGGAATCCTAAAAACCGACTCCATGGCGGATATGTGTACGTTTTCCGCAAACGTGGAACGGAGGTCAAACGTAAAAGTATATTAAGCAAGTCAATAAATAAATTAATGCTAAGAACTGACAAGGGATTGTTTTTGATACGATAGAGATGATATTTGTTGATAAAGGGTCAAAGGTGACTCCGATAAGTGTTGATTGTATGTCACTCCTACAAAGCATGATTATTAGGTCTTCCGTAAACTATTTATAGACTTTTTTTTATAACCTTATGATTTGTACAGATAGATAATAATGCACACATGATCAGTAGCAGTGGACATATCTAGTTACAGAACATCAATTGCGTACAAATTTAAAAAAAAAAGTTAAAATGCAATGTCTGTAAAATTGTATATAAGTGAAACCGTAAATTTTGTCTATCAAAATTTCAAAATTGTTCCAAGTCCTCATTACTAAAATAATATTCAAAGATTTTGTCAAACAGTGGCGAAACAAAATTTGGTATGTTCTTACTGAAGGGTTCTGTAGGCAGGTGTATAACTGCTTATAGATGAACTTGAAATAACACTTCCTCGTGCGTGACAAGAAGATAAGGCAAATGTAAGATCCTAGAGAAACTTAATTTAGAGAATTTGTTTTTACTACTATTGTATATTCCCAACCCAAGAAATTAATAAACGACTATAATAATTGTTATAATTGTTCAGTCTTTTATCTTATGTTGAGGAAGGAGAGATGCTGACAGCAACCCACCAATCAAGATGAACCTCAAGAGAATACATTTTAAGGACTTGGTAAAATTCTTGGTAGAACGATCCTGATTACAAAAACCACGATGAACTATAATGAGCTATGTTCAAGTCATTATAAATTGTTTTACTAGTACAAATATTGTTTTCTCGTAGACTATAGCTAAGAACTGAAGTTTACTTCTAAGCTACAATATATGGTTGGGTGCGAAACATTACCTAAAGAACAGTAAATTTTTGAAAAATATATAAAATACCTTTTTATGCATTTTTTAATAGATAAGTAATTACTGCTTAGTGTTCATTACCTAAAAAGCAGTAATTTTTTTTTTAAATATATGAAAAACCTTTTTATGCGTTTTTTTTTAATAAATAAGTGATTACTGCTCAGTGCTCACACAACGCAAGCATGTTCCCTACATTATAGAATAAACAATTTGGTTTTTGTCATTCGATTACCCTCTATTATAAATGTAGATTAGAAAACTTCCTTCGAAATACTTTTTTTTCATGTCTCTACACCAAAATAACAGCTGTTACATTTACTTTGGTATATTTTATCAATTTTAGCAAACAATTTGATTATATCAAACATTTTCAGTGAGGCACTTTCTATAAAATAGTGTTCTATTTGAATCCTTTTGTCGACGCCGTTTTGTATTTCAATTCTGCAAAAAATATGAATTCGCCTTTTTTACTATGATACATTACTTTTTATTTGAGCATGTTTTATGCACAAAAAGTGATTGTTTATCACAATGGGGTTTTTTTTTGTCACTGATTTAAGAATTTTGGGCGAAATGGTTGTGACGAAGTTGGTGCCCATATATTTATTAGGTAGGTAATTGTTCAAAATGGTCAAAATTTTATTGCAAATTAAAATTTAATTGCATGGCAGTGAGTAAAGAATGTATTTGGAAATTGGGAAGTTAATCAATTGAAATTATTGTTCTAATAATTGTTGCATAAACATTTTAAACTGATTTACTTTTTAGAGATATTTTTGCAACTAATATTGTTTATTCAAATCAAAAGTGATCCTCCTCAATTTTGAAAAAGACCAACCTGAATATGTAAAGAAAACTGCAGTAGCAGATTTTTGGTAAAATGTATACAGCTCTGATAGTAAAATATAAACAATTCGTTTAAGATTACATGTCAGTGAATTGCCTACTGTTAATCGACCTGCCGCAAGTATCGGTATATAATACGTTCAGTTTACATTAATTTTACTACACTAGTTGCAAAGTAAAGGTTTCGTGTTAACAACATTTATGGAAATACAGTACATTTTGTGCTTATTTGTGCCATTGGCGAAGGCGGTAACAACAGCTAGTTCAAATATATATATGTTATCTTGGTTTACGGAAAACTCTTAAGTATATCCAAATTAAAAAATGGATTAACCCCGGAGTACTTATTACCTTATCTTATTGCTTAACTTCTAAAGAGCTTGTGTGTGGCTTGGTTATTATCTCTATAATGACATAATACTCACAAAGCTTATCTTAACGCAGGCGCAGGTCAAGCAACTTATTTAAATGTTTTATAACCTTCATGCTACATTGATATTACGTGACACATACAGAGATATGTCATAGGTTTATACTTGCTCGTAAACATGTTCACGGGGTTATCTATTTGTTATTTTAGCACATTTAGTTTGTCATGATTTGGTTCACGTACAGTATTCAATATTTGAAGTTAATAAAGAATTGTGTTATTTTTGTTGGTTCTCAAGTTTTTGTATATTATAAGAAAACAAAATCTTTATTGAGTCACTCATTTGCTTGTCTGTCAAATTTTTCAGGAACTAAAAAACTTATAACAATTAAACCTAGCATTTACAAAAAATATTGAACTTGGCTTGTGAAATGATGTACTTGATAATATTAAACTTGAGCACATATTATCACGAATAATATCTTATGTACTCAGACGCGTTTCAACGACAATGTAGCCATCTTCAGAGAGGCACGACCTACAACAATCAAACTGTAACTCAAAGAACCTGCTTTTAAGTTTAACTCCATCAAATCTAGCATATTTATAAAACCTAAGACCCCACATGTATGCAATTAATCAATCCAAAAATAATCTCTGTAAGTTTTGGGAAGCCAAAGTTTTTGGTACCTGAAAGAATGAATATTGTCTGGTCTTTTAAAAACCACCTTGGCTTTATATTTAATAGTATAGAAAAAAGAAAAGAGTTTTTTACATAATAGGCTATTGTTTTCAAGATTGTCCCGAAATGTTTTTCTAAAGTCCTCCAATGTCTTCGACATTATCGGAAGTATTACAGCTTTCTACATTTTTCGAAAACATTACTATTGTTAGATGTATATTTTTTACTTTAGAGGACACCAACGGCAGATTCAAATTGTTAAGAAATAGTTTTGCTTAACTATACAGTAATCCCTCGACATTCCCGGTTTTGATTATTCGCGGTAGGTAAAAAAAAATACTGTATTAAATAGCAATAAAGTACATGCAAAATTCGTAAATCATTACAGTGTATGTACTGTAATTATCATTGCACGAATTCAATAACATTGTATAAATACCACGTCGGTATCAATTTAGTGTACAGCAAGTCAAATTAATTTGAAAGAAGTGACTGAAATTGTTCGATTAAGGAAAGAATGAGCTACTACGAAAGTGCCCGAAGTCGATCCTTCTCTCGAACCGAACGGTCAATGGAATTCAGTCGAGAACTTGACATGGCATTCGCTGATTAACGAAGTGTGAAAAGAACTAGAGCTAAATCAAAAACAATCAAAAATTGAAAGTTGTTTAGTTTTAATTTAGTAATTGTAGTGTTATAGATTTCACAGTGATAAATATTTCCAGAGTGGACTGTATACAGATCTTAGGTATTAGTGAACTGTGTCGATGATTTGGCTATGTATTTAGTGTTATGAAACTGAAATTATAATTCTGGGGGTTAAACAGGATACTTTCTACAAAATAAAGTACATAAAATTTAATTACATTATGAAATTTATTAAATTTACTAATGAAATTTATAATTAAAAATGAAATTTATTATCTTATGTAAATTAATTGACCGAGCGAACGGAGGTCTCCGTTTTAGCTCGACGGTTCGGCATTTCGTTTGTGTGTCTGTCTGCCTATCTATCTGTCTGTCTCATGATTACGGTCAAACGCCTTAACCGATTATGATGATTTTTTGCATGAATGTTTATTATTCCTAGGTCGAGCGATGTATATGTAGGGTTTTTTCCATTTTTTATTTTTAACCCCTTAAATAAAATAAAATGGCGGCTGGACCGTTTATCTCAGTGTAAGCTTTTTTCCAGAGCCAGTTTGTGGCTTAACCGTAAGTCGAATTTAAAAACTAATAATTTTGATTTTCAACAAAATTGTATTCTTGATTTTTTTCCGTATCTCTAACGGTAAGCTCACAAAATGGCTGTAAACTTCATATTTGTTTAAAATCGTCCAAGGTTTTGTATTATAACCATGTTTTTATACGTTTATTCTAAACCAATTCAAAAGTGTTCCATAGTTTTTTTGTAGATAAAGTTCAAAGTATTCATACGTGCTAGTAAAAAATTATTGAATTAAAATTAACAAAGTTATTAGCTCAAGTAACAAGCATGTTCAGTAACGAAAGGAAAAAGTTCAACTTTAGGCCTGCATAAAAAGTAGTAAAATGTTTTTGTAATTTTTTCATAAATGTAAAAATGTTTCGTAATTTAGTTCTAAATAGAACTGTATACAAATATTTATCAATTTCAAATGTCTTATTTTGAAAACACCAGTTTTTATATTCCTACTAGAAGACTGCTAACAAAACTGGGCCTATTTTGAATAGTAATTTAGGAATATATCCTTTGCCCAAAAATGACATATTAGTCTGTTATAAGAAAGTGTAGAGAATAAATCTAAGAATTGAACTGTATAAAGTATTTGACTTAGCTTTACTTGAATTACAAAATGAGATGAAACAAATGAACCCTCGCGGCGATAAAGGACATACAAGAAATGACCGTTGGACAACGTGGGAAGTGTTGGTACATGGGTTGAAATCACCTATCACGACGCTTTAACATCGTTTGTTTACATTATTTCTAATATTGGAATATGATATGAAACTGTAAATACATTGTTAAGTTTTAGTTATTTCAGTATGTAAATATTTAATTCTATGTTTTCCCTCGATAACGCGATATTTTTAGCTACCTTAAGCATTATTAACCTAAATAAAACACAATGCCTCCTAAAAGAAAATCTTTAGCAGTTAAAGCCCAAGAAAAGAAAATAACCAGAACTGGAAACCCCGGAATCGCGGAAAATGCAAAATAATGTTTCACTGGCTAAACCTTCTGCTTACTTCCTTACTGGCACACTATTTTTATAATAAGCTCAAAACCACATTTGTTATTTCAAAGAGCGAGATCTACTGTTCACAGAACTACTAGTTATAGGTACTCCATTTTCCCATAAAGTTTGTTTTTTGCTATTCGCGTCAATTTTTCGGTACCTATCCCCCGCGAATAGCGAGGGATTGCTGTATATTAAAACTGTATTTGGGGCTTCACCTGCTTTCAGTAATGCATAATTTATTCCCACCATGGTTCGATGATTAGCCGTACTATTGGTCGGATGATTAGCTTTCAATTAAAATATGTTCTAAACAGATGCATAACTAGAATAATAAAAGTTAATCTCTCCCCTCTTTTTTGAGGAAATATAGCATCGTTTCCTGGGTTGTAATAATACAAATGGGAAACTGTACCATAATCGTTTTTATTATTTACAACCTTATTTATTTCAACAACCGTATGAATGCAAAGTAGAAATCTAGCAGACAAATTGACATTTATCTAAGAAAGTTGAATTAAAATATCAAATTTGTGAACAGAATTATTATACCACTAAATTAAGACAAACAAAAATACAAGTCGAATTAATTCAAGAAATGGTTAATTGAGTAACATATTATAGGCCTATACAAATGGTTATGTTTTATTATTACAAATTACTTGCCTTTTACATACAACGATATACACGAACCTCATCGGTCTGGATGATTTTTATAGGCTTAAATGTACATGTATGAAGGGAGAAACTAATTTAACCTTTGTAATTAAATTTATTGACAATACGTGTAAGCAGGTAATGTACTTTAACAAGCATTATTCATTAATATTATCAATTTAATCAAACAAAGATTGGAGTTAACAAATTTATTTAGTCTCATTTATAGACTTCGCAATAATTGCATATGTTTCAACTAGAAATTCCTAAACAAATTGTTTTGTCAAAAGGTTATAAGTGGAAAGGTTTCATGTGAGCTTTGGAGTTTGGATGCGCAGTGGGTCTTGGCGTCAATAAGGTGGTGGGGGAAGCGGCCGTCTCGATCTGTTTCGTGTGTTGTTAGGCTTCTGTTTCCCCTACAATGTATCTGTCAGTCCCCAAGTGGCCTCAAACTACAACCTTGTACCTCCCCTCACGCGCTGGTGTCAGCTCACATGAAACCTGACGAGTTATACTTCCTCCATTCCTACAAACACACATACACTTCAACTATATATATTTTTTTAACTTATGTGGAAATGGATGGACTGGTCGAATACCCAAACTGCAGTAATCGTATTCAATTGTAACTGATGGAGCAGGTAATAAATAAAAGCCTACACAATGTTATGAAACCTGAAGTCTTCCCGATAAGGAAGTAAAAATGACATGCCTCTTATAGCGCGATGTTTAAACACTCAACCATGACCTATATGTCTGGAATCTTTCTAACAAATAACATCAAGTGGTTTGTTTGTTAGCTTTGAGGATTTACTGACAGTGGGCTCACTTCAGATCGTATTGGGCAATTTAATTAAATAATACAGTCAAAGATAACACTAAACTTAAGTTCATCGCTCCTTTTGTTTTATTGTGCGACATAACATAGAGTAGGCCTCTACACTTGAGTAAATAAAAAGCAAGTACTCGAGTCGTCAACACGTAGATCACAAGAGCAGACACACGTACAAACAGACTCTATTAACTAATTTAACTATAATTAATTAATTATTGCACAAGTTTACTAAAGACGGTAATTATTCAAGTATGAATGTTTTTTATTCAACATTTTTTATTAGAAACAATAGCTCTAAATTTATTGTTGTTCTTCTAACTTCGTGAGTCTATCTGTATCATAACACAACAAACGTTATGCAAGTAATAACATTTTTTTTAAGGTGAAAAACATAGGTGGTATCATCGCCTAAGCAAGTAATAACATCATTTAAGATTGGTTCATTCATTATTGAAGTATTTAGTATTTAACTATGACCTACTTGAGAGTAGTTTTTCAAAATTGAGAAGTACCTGAGAACCTGAATTGTTCTAAATTTTTCATAAACAGTTTTATCAGCTAGTTTTCGTGTACTTTTAGGACAGGGGTACTTTTTAGAAACGGATAACAACTTCAATTGTTATAAAAATTCTAGATTGAACGATTGTCCTAAACTATGTAACTATTTATCTGACAGCTTACTTCTAATGTGAAGCTCCCCTTAATTTTAAGTATCATTTTTTGGAGTGTATAAATTTATTTTTACGTTCACCATTCCTAATATCGAATTAGTTTAAAAAATGTCTAAAGAAAACACCTAAATTTTTAATGATTTATTTAATACTGGATACGTAAATAAATAGTTTTAAATTGACTGAATTTCTTGAGTCCATCTGAATCACAAACACAACATGCCTTTTGCAAGTGCCAACATCATTCAGGATCAGTTTACTAGTTATTGATGTACTTGGTGAGGTTTTACATTTAACTGTGACAAACTTGAATGTAATTTTCAAACCTGAGCAGTGTTTTACTTTCGTGGTATATGTTGCATACCGTCTAAAAAACACAGGATTTTCGTAGAATTAAAAGAAAAGTATACTATAAAAAAAAAGTAGGCTATAGATAAGGTCTAGCATGAACTGTAGCCTTGCGATATGCAGTTGACTCTGAGTTGATTCGAGTTGTGGGGGGTCAGAGAGGCTCAGTCTGTTGCCGCGCTCTGAACAGAGTTTCGAATAAATATATTGTCTGTGCGTGGTGTCCCTTCCCCTCCAGTGGACAGCGTCCCCACTTGAAAAAGTTCTTCCCTCCCGCCAACGCACCTGAGAGCTATAGCTGAGAGCTATATAGATAGCCTATATCTATATATATATATATATATATATAAGCCAAATACCACTCACTGACTCTTCACGATTTCTCAAAAACTACTCAACGGATTGGAATGAAATTTGGTATGTTGCTTCCTCTAGGACCCTAAGTGTTCGCAAAGAAAGGTATTAAAAAAATTCGAAATTTTAGGGGTGTCAAAGTTACAAAAAATTCCACAACACGGATTGGAATTAAATTTGGTATGTAGCACTAGGTATGTAGTCTAGGGCACTAGGTGCTCGCTAAGAAAGGTTTTCAGAAAATTTACAATTTTAGGGGGGTTTGAGGGGGGATCAAAGTTACTAAAAAAAAAACACTAAATGGATTGGAATGAAATTTGGTATGTAGCTTCCTCTAGGAAAACAGGTGCTCGCTAAGAAAGGTTTCAAAATTTTGAAATTTTAGGGGCGTTTGGGGGGGGGATCAAAGTTACTAAAACAAAAACACCTATTGGATTGGAATGAAATTTGATATGTAGCTTCCTCTAAGGAACTAGGTACTCGCTAAGACAGGTCTTAAAAAAAAAAAAAAAATTTTAGGGGGTGGTTTGGGGGGTTAAAATTACTAAAAATCCCCATAAGAAATACATAGTATAATAAATTTATTGATATATTTGTTTTGTTAATATACATTTAACTTTGATTTGACTACCCGTGCAAAGCCGGATCGGGCAGCAGCTAGTCATAATATATCTGACGAATTATAATTGTTTTAACTTTTACACAAACACTTGGACCAGCTACTTTCCCTGTACTTTTAAGAACATGGGTGCATGATACAAACGTTTCTCTTAAACAATGTAATTATATATCTGTCAGCTTACATATAATGCGAAAGTCCCATTACTTTTAGGTGTAATTATTTAGAGTGTTTTCAAATTTGCAAAACTTATTTACCATTTTCCAATATGGGGGCAATTTCAACATTTATTATTGAAAAATCTATATTTTACATGATGATGTCGAACTCGAAATGTAATTTACGGAACTTTTATTATTTTTTTTATACGAGGTGAGCGTTATATATGATTAGAAAACGGTAAACTAATCAGAATACAACCCAAAAAATGTAATGTAAAATTAAAATAATTTCCCTTTCGAAGTAAGCCGTCCGATATCTAGTTAGTTAGCTATTGGTTAACTAAGTGAGACACCGTGTATATAGTATTATTACAATCTATAAGCGTTCTGTTATCGCAGTTTCTATTTTTAACATTGTTTATGGTGATTTGCACGTATTGCATTTTCAAACATGTAAACTAAATACAAGCAAGCAACTAAAGAATGACTTGGCTGTCCATTGTCTCAGGAAGCCTATGAGTCAGACCATATTATCGACAATTGTTTGTGTACACAATCTGTAACGACGCATGCGCACATTAAACGCACAGTCTCAAAGACAATGGAAATAATTGATTGTTTGCCTATTTTATATGGGATTTTATTAATATTACTTTACAACAATACTCTACATTGAAAAATTAGGTTTTAATCGAAAAGATTCCAAATGCAATATTTATACGTACATAGGCTACACATAAAAACTAATATTTTAAACTTTCTACCTGCTGTACCCAGTTCCGCATTATTCAAAATAAAGAAATTTTCCTAAAATGTTTCAGGAAATAATTAATTTATAAAAATTAAACGCATGCTTTTAGAAAAATTTTAATTTGAAGTTTCTAATTGATATTTTGTTGTGAGTCCATGAAAATATCTAAATCGGAAGAAAGCCAAACATAAAAATTGTTATCAACATTAACTGACTAGATAGTCGAACTTACTTAGGGTAGTTCTGATTTAAATAAAAAAAGTTAAAATGGTGGAATCACAATGATTATTTATCTAGGTCTATATTATTATATTCTGGGGTCATGCAAGTAATAATTATGCAGCTAGGTCCCTTTCCACTCACCGCTTTATCCTTTACATTTCACCGAACCTACCTGTCCTCTTTGCAAAACTCATCAGATCAAGTAGTTATAGTTTGTCCAAACAGCCATGCGCTCTGAACAATAAAATCGACCCTCGCTTCCACACGGTCTATCTGCTTAATGGTTCCCCTATAAATCACCAACTAGCCCTTGTGCTACAAAATCACATTTTTCTAACTGTTAATTTTACTTAATTTGTACTCTAATTACTGAACTTTTGCCGGGAATAATATTTAGAGTTCAATAATTAGAGTAAAAATTAAGTAAAGTTAACGGTTAGAAAAATTTGAGTTTGTAGCACACGGGCTAGTTGGTGATCCATATGAGAACCATTAAGCAGATAGACCGTGGGGGTGTGTTTGCTTTGAATATATACCCCATAGGTTATATATTCAATGGTGTTTGCGAGTGTGAAAGCTAGGGTCGATTTTATGGTTCAGAGCGCATGGCTGTTTGGACAAACTACAAGCCTTCTTCAGCTTTCCCTCCTGCATAATATCCTCCTATCGTATCATGTCTTATTTGTCCATATCCTTCGCAGGAAGCAACTATATACAGCGGTGTTCCTCCAATCAATATCACAGTATGGTAAGTCCCTCTTAGAATGCATACTATTATCCACATATCCTATCAGAAATCTGTTGATTACAATCCTTCCATTCTCTACACTTAACTTGGTGCTCCTTCTTGATCCTCTTTCTGATCAAAGATTTACCTGATTGCTCCGAAAACAGGATGACAGATTCAGGGCTTACAATAGTGTCCTAGAGTCCAGATCAGCTTGGCCTCTTTAACCGTAGCTAATTCTTAAGCGCAAATTTAGGCCACTGATTATTTATTTTTGTATATTATTCAAAAATTATAATGACAAATTTAATTTTATCCTTAGAAAAAAGAATTGCAAACATCGAACAATTAATTTTAAAACCATTGCAGACATAAATTGAGATTAGATTAAAGAAAACTTTTGGCTTTAAGATCCCATTAAATACCATTGATTACAGTATATTGATATTTGAAAATGTTTTCTTACTTCTTGAGAGGCGAGGAAATGGGAAATGGGTAACAGTGAAAACACACACTTCGTATTAGCATGTTTCGGTAGCTGTTTCCAGCTTTAAAAAATGGTGAAACCTCTTATGCCTCATAATTGAGATAACTTCTTGTAGTATCAAGGTTTAATTAATAAAAATTTAAAATTTGTAGTACATTTTCGGGGTTTTTCAAACAATAATTTACATATTTTAAGGTAAAAAATATAGATCCTAGTTAGTAATTTAAAGTAGTTTCCCTGATTACTCATTACTAATAGAATCCTAAACACAATATTACGAATGCAGATTTCAACAATCTCGCGGCTTGCGGTTCAAGATACTAGTAGGCCAGGAAATAAAGCACAAAAGAGCCAAAATCTCAGAAATTTTATGCCATGGGTTGATTTAGATGGGGGTTTGTGCATTCGCTTCTAAAAATCATCTGAAAAAAATGTTCCTACTTTCATTTTATAATTTTTGAAAATTGCATTTGTGCAGTGCAAAATGCAATCGTAAAATGTATTTTCAGAAGTAACTTAGACAAAATTCATAACTTGGTTAATAATGCTTGGAATGGACTCAAATTAGGTTCCTGGGAGTTTTAGAGGTAGCTGATTTCGAATATGACCTCCAAATTTATCCATCGCCGACTTGAAACTTAGGATTGCTGATAAACGTCATCTCAGAGGCTTCTCATGAAATTCACGCTCGAATGAAACATAACCCCCCCCCCCTTCCTGGGGTTATTTTGGGTCGCTGATTCTAAATCTGGCATCGGCGACCGCCCCCCGGGTACCTGGTGCACCGTATCGACGTCATCTCCAAGAATGTCAATAAAAACTGGATTTTCAATATATTTGAGACTATCAGTAATACCCCAGCAATACCTATTTGGAATTGTTGATCTTATTTAAAGCATGCAAAGTAAAAAGAGAGGGAATGTATGTGATGGTCCGAATGTATGCAAGTGCTTTTTCAAAAACAAATGAAAATCATTTATCTCGAAAACCCCCAGGAACCTAATTTGAGTCCATTCCAACTATTACCAAGTTATGATTTTTTTTCTAAGTGACTTGCACTGCACGAATGAAATTTAAAAAAATTATAAAATAAAAAAATGTACATTTTTTCAGATAGTTTTTGGAAGCGAATGCAAAAAACCCCACCTCAATCCGTCCATCGCATCAAATTTCGGATGCTGAGTGCTTTACTTGCTCGCCTATAGATATTCTACAAAAGTAGTCTCGTGCACTCACTAATCAGAGC
Organism: Philaenus spumarius; assembly: GCA_018207615.1. NCBI lineage: Eukaryota > Metazoa > Arthropoda > Insecta > Hemiptera > Aphrophoridae > Philaenus > Philaenus spumarius. The sequence goes on along the minus strand of JAGFPH010008064.1, from coordinate 25,251 downwards.
CTTGCATGGTGCTCGAAAAGTGTGCGATTAGCAGACTTTGAGTTTTATTGTCAGTCCGTCTCACTACTACCCGTGCCACCACATGCTTACTGACTGTACTCTGACCAATTTTACTAAAATCACACTGTATGCTCCGAATATTCTCCGGAACAAAGAAGAGACTTAAAATAACAATTTTACAGAAAGCCTGTTTGTTTAAACATCAAAAGATTCATTTTACAAATTAAAGATTTTTTGAAAATGTTAATTTTCACAACGAAAAAAAAAACAGGCAAAGAAGCTACTAAAATAATAATAACTTAAACTAGTATCAAAACTAAAGAAATCAGCCAATCAAGAAGACGTTTGAACTGCCAAGGTGCCGTCCTCAAGAGAAAAGAGTGAGCTACACACAGTTTTATATTAATTGTATTGAGTTATGAGCTTCATTATAGCACGCCTACTCCCGTGCCCATTCCAGTGGTAAAATTGTAAGCAAAATAGTTTAATGTAACCTAAATTTTAGGTAGAATACGAAAGCTTTTTTTTTTTTACTTAAACAAGGATCATTTTTTATTACAACAAACAATAAACACCTGGACATTATTTAGTTTAATAATTTGAGTCCTTGAATATTTTGAGAAAGTACCTAAAATGTAAATCCTTGTTTAACATTGTATAACTAGTTAAACGTTTCTGAAGGTGTCTTCGTTAAAGTAAATTGTATAAATTGTTTACTTTAAGATAAAATCAAACTAATGCAGACTTGGAAAATGGTATGTTTTTAATAAATATTTTACATAGTTGTACGGTTGTTAAATTCAGTTGGACTTTATGACCATGGACTTTAAAAACAGTTTTTATTACAATAGCAACCTTAGTATTTATTCGTTTCCATAGCAATTACAAAAATGTGTACTAAGACATAATAATATATGTTCATTGTAATATAAACCTCAGTGAATTAAATTTAAAATTCCTTTAACAACAAATAATTTAAAAATTTATAAAACCCAGAACGGCTGAACAGATTTGCTTGAATCATATCTAAGATCACTCTCGATCAAGCCACCTTTCAAACAATAAAAGCTAAATCAAAATAGGTTCATCAGTTTGGGAGCAACGATGACATAGGCAGATACACAGCCACACATATGCACAGACACACAGATTCAGAGAGACACAGATACACACGGTAAACTTATAACACTCCTCTGTTTACGTCGTTTGTTAAAAAGTAGACACTTTATTCACTGCTGAAAAATGATTTATTTTATTACCTTACCTAAAACAGAAATATTTAAGAAAGCCTTTACATTTTAGGTACTTTTCCATACATACATTGCTTAAAAGAGTTACAAAATATAATGCTAAAGTATGTGAAGAGTTTCTATTATAAGGTGTATAATTTAATATGAATTTTATATATTCTAGACTATCAAGATGGATACTGTTAGTAAAGAAGTTTGAATTTTACATTGAAAAAAAATATTTGTTGTTTTATATGTTAATGCTAAAGGATTTGTTACTTTTTACTATAGATTTTATTTAAAAAAAAGTTTGTTTTGATTTGTAAACAAATCGAAGGCTACAGTTGTAACATTTTGAAGTTAACCAATTATTATAGTGGCCTGGGTTTGATAATAATTTGGTTATAAATCTAAGAAAATACTAAAACGAATTATTATTAATAATTACAAATATTAATAGTGAATAAGCATAACCCAACTTTTTAAGATAAATACACAAAAACAAATGTAATCTAGCTTACGTTTGGTTTTGAAATAGGCTTAGTACTATTGTTGTTAAAACAAAAAAAGAATGACGCAGTTAAAATGTAACTAGTTATTATAGAACGAAAAGAATCATGTTTAATCAACGAAATGATAATTGGTGATATGTGAAATGAATGTTGGTATCTGTGAAGTGTTAACATTGTTTGATAAATAACAGATGAATGAACTGTGAGTCGAAAGAAACAACGGAACGTTAGCAACGGCGATTAATTTGTGTTCCAAAATGATTAATTTGTGTTCCGTAATGATTAATTTGTGTTCCGAAATTATTAATTTGTGTTCGGCGAGCGAGAAGAAATGAACAAGGACAAGGTCATATAAATTTAACTTTTTAAATAAACTATTAATAAAACAATTCCCGATATAGCAGATATTAAATCAAATAAAGACAAAATGCCTAATATTACGAAACTCTGGTCAATATATATAAACTTACTAACGTATTTAAAATAGAAAACACAATCCAGGACAGTCGCAAACGAGGTAGTTCAAAAAGTGTACAGCAGGCAGTGTTACATTGGTAGGACTGGATGATTGAACATTTTATTTATTGAGTCTTATAGAAAATCCCTTAGCAACCAGACATATACTTTTTATTTGAAAAAAGTAGAAGTGAAACTTTAATAAAACCAAAGCAAGCAATTAATTATAAAAAGGGACAAAGATGAAGTTTTAAATACACAGTAAAACGATACATAAGATACAAAAATAATGATAGGCCTATAGAATCATCATGCAATAAAATTTCAAGGTAACATATAACCATAATTTAATTCCATTTCGAAGACAATCTAAATATGAGCTTTGACTGAACATCTGTGATATTTTGAACTTTTTAACTAACAATTTTGATTCTAAAGTGTAAACTCAAATTAATTAAATATTTTTTAGACTCGAAAGACATTTATTAAATAAGATTTCGTTGTTAAATGCATAAGGGAAAGTATAATTGCTTAGATATTGCATAAGTATACATCTAGGACCAGGAACCCCGATATAAGAGTGATTGTAATTTATTTGAGCTATTAAAATGTTGATTACAAAAAAACAAGTGTTAATAGTAATGTGTTATTATTATTTTTATTTTTTATGCATAATTTTGGCGACTGAAGAGGTTTTCAAATTTTTACAACTGGGTTGTTTTTGTCGCATTAGGTGAGAGTGTATTTTTTTGTTTGTTTCAAATTATGTGTATGTTTGTGTCTGAGAGAATGGGGGAGTAAGAGATAGAGAGAGAGAGAGAGAGAGATAGAGAGAGAGAGAGAGAAAGAAGGGAGGGGTCAGAGAGAGAAATGCATTTACATGTTAGTTATTGTTATCAAACCTGGTAATTTATAAATTACATAGACATTTATAGACTATATATTTTATTGTTTTGTATCGGTTTATTGTTGTTTTGTATATACAACATATATATAAATTTAGGCCTATATATATTATATACTATATAATTAAAGTGTGTGGATATGTCAATAGCCTATATAATTAATATTGGCATTTTATTTAAAATTTTAACATGTAATTTTTATGTATTGGCAGTAGGTGGTTAAATTTTAAGTATCTTCAGATGTTTATTTAAAAAAAATTAAAAAATAAATTTTAACATGTAATTTTTATGTATTGGCAGTAGATGGTTAAATTTTAAGTATCTTCAGATGTTTATTTAAAAAAAATTAAAAAATAATAAATGACTTTAATATTACTATCATAACTGTGAGCGAAGGTTTGCGTGTGAAGCACAGAAAGGATTTCCCATAGTATTTATTACTATCCTTTCCCACGACTTCTGCTAAAAGTGTGCTATATCTGAATAGTATTTTGTTCCAATCATTGTTCCATAGCTTTTGTCAGTAACAAATATTAACTAATACATTTTACAATTTCACATGATAATGAGATTAGGCAACAACGCTAACTTGCGGACGATAACCCAAGTAGTGGGTCAGTCGATGCGAGACTGTTAACGGCGCCTGAATGTCGGCACAGAACTTTCATTTGGCAAGTTGTCAGCCTCCCGTACCGAGTGAGACTGGGTCCTTGTCAAAAATTTTATTCAAATTCGCATCAGATTTTAAAAATTTAACTAGCGTGTTGATTATGTGTCTAAACTAAACAGATTATTAACAAAAACTATATCTTAAGTGATGTTATTTAAATGACTTTGTCTTTCTTAAATGTCTACTTAATAACAGAAGTGCTTAATAAAAAGTAAATTACTATGCAAATTTTAAAAACAAATTAAGAGTATCAACAATAAATCCAGAATTTAATTCATCTAGATGTATTACTTTAACTATTCTAATTTTGAATAAAGGCACTAATTATCATACAATAAAAATGTGTAAGCAAACATATTGTACAATTAATATAATCACTGAATAGATTATAAATGTAAAGCGTTTCTTTCTTAATTTAATTCATTAATGCCCTTGCCTATTAACCCTAGAATCACAATCATGATTTAGGTATAACAGTAATCATAAACATTCGTCTGTCAGACTACCCAGGATGAAAAATTGTAAAATTTTATTTTTGTTCAAAACTCAAATTTTTCATCTTATGATTGTAGTGAAAACAATAAATTAACATTTTGAGATGTTTTTTGTACATACAATATTATAAAAGATTTAATAAAAATGAACTGCCATAAGAAATCCTTTTTTTTAACCGTCAAAGACAATTAAATGTTTAAAGAAAATGGCAGCCAATTTATATCCACCATGTTGAATATGTTGTATATATTCGTGATCAGTGCCTTTCAAAACCCCCAAATTATCAGTTTCACCCAAAAGTTCGTTTTAGAAGTTGAGATATTAGATTTAAATTATGTTTACATTTTAGATTTTTCCCTTATATATATAAAAAAAAACGAAGAGTACAAACAAAATTGTTTCAACTTTAATCTACGTGCTAAGACGAACAAATAAAACAAATCTTAAAAATCGGCCTTTTTTTTGTCTATTTTTACTGGACTATATAGTAGATAGTTTACAAACAGGAATACATACAATATATACAAACAAACAAATACATATACAAACAAAACAGTAGCATGCACTGTGCTTAAGTCATATATAGAAAATAATTTCAAAATTTATTATTTTGTATGTTGTTATTCACTACTAAAACGTACAGAAAAAACCTGTTTAGTACTACTCAACATAATTCATTTTCGGCCGACAAAAATGCTCAGGTAGATTTCGAAGTTAACATTTACTACCATTACACACATTTATTCGCCCCTTAACCTGAGGGTTGCATTTTTAAAAATATGCATCAATACCAAAATTTGCCTTAACATTTCATCTAATGATATCTACAATTCCACTTTATATCAGTAGATATATAAGACTTTCTAAAGTCACGTCCTAAAATACACTGTAATTTAAGAGAGATTCAGTGATATTTAATATTTTTGGGACTGTAAATTAATATTTAGGGGTGGCACATTTCGGAGTATTTCCTACTAGTCCTGCTTTGGATGGTAAGTGGAATTTTGGAATAGAAGGGTGACTGTTAGGATAGATTAGGCTAGATTAAGTTAGAATAGAAATCACATCATGCTTACTGCAAACCATCTAAACCTCTGTCTGTCATCTCTTATATAAAATGCAATGTCCTGACTGACGATCAACGCAGAGCCGATTCTATTAAAGCTAGAGACTTGAAAAATTTGGAAGGTACATCCATCCAATAATGTAGAGGCGTACTAAGAAAGGATTTTGCAAAATTTTGAATTTAAAGGGTAGAAAATGCGAAAATTTATCCCTCCCATAAGCAACCATATAACAGATGAAACAGCTGATTCGTATTTATTAATGTGTTATTCTGGTTACTATGGTGATAATTCCAAACTCTTTCAAAAAAAGTGTGTTGATTTTATAATAATAGGCCTAACCTAAAATTGTGTTAAGCCTTTGGTCCAAATAAGCTGTTTTTTTTATAATGTGTAACAATAATATAATGTTAAATTTGTAATATTAGATGTTTGAATTATTATATTTCATAGGTTTTAAAGGCCTAACCTAAAATTGTATTAAACTTTTGATTCAAATCAGTTGTTTTATTAATTATGTGTAACAATCATTAGGCCTATGTTTAATTATATTAGATACTAGGGGAGATCCCTGCGTGCTTCGCACGCCAACCCAAAATAGAACCTTCTAAAAACATATGTTTTATTTGTAATAAAGTGTAGAATTAATAATAACCTCAAAACTAAGATGGGAAATAATGTTAAATGTTCAAATTAAATTATTTCTTATATTTTATAACAGCAGTTATAGTAATGGTTAAAGAACCAGTAAGGCTCAGGTCTACACTTTAATACCCTAACCTAAAAGCTAGAAATACACAAATAATTGCTTTAAATTTTGAAATCAGCTGTTAATGGAAATATTGGAGCAAATAGCTGCATTATCTGTTATTTTATACAATTGGTTGCTATTCTAATAAATGTAAATACATTGTGTTGGTTTATCATTCTAGGATTAACCTAAGAAATTTTCCGACTAAATAAACAAATATTGAAATAAAAAAAAGTTTTTATCGAAATGAATTATAGCCTATGTTACTCAGGGATAGTGTAGCTTTTTATTAGTAAAACTATTTTTTCAATCGGTTCTGTAGTGCCAGAGATTACCCCTACATACAAACAAACAAACAAACAAACTTTACCTCTTTATAATATTAGTATAGATTTGAATTATATTACAGTTCATTGATTTTTCCTTTGTGTTTGTCATATTTTGTTACCAACCTAAATAAGTTGTTGGTTGTAAAAAATAATTAACTAATTCCAATGTGCTAATTTGATTGCTATGATAATGAATATTAATGTATTAAAAAACTTTATTTTAGTTTAATATAAACAGGCCACACCTAGAATTGTGTTGCTAAATGTTCACTACAAACAAATAAATGGGGTAGCTACCCCTATACAATAATATTAATTGCATAAAATTCCTACTATAATACAGTATATTCTAATAAAATGTCTAATTGAAATAAATCTAAACTAAGTTCAACTTTTGTTAACATGAAATATAATAATTTGTATTCATTAAAAAGCATTTATAAATGGCATTATAAATATCAAACATACAAAATAATCTATGGTTCAATTGGAATAATTACTACAACGTATACAACGTCTTTGACGATTCAAACAAAATCTATGGTTGTGGCTGAAGGCCTAGCTCACTTTAATTTTAGCACAATAAGATAATTGTCTATTATTTATTATTGAGTTACAAACAATAAATTATTTATTGTTTCTCTCGAGGAAGACACTCGACTGCCATTAACAAAATTAGAAAGCATTTTGCAAAATTTTTGTAGAAAATGAGAAAATTCATCACTCTCATAAGCAGCCATGTAACAAATGAAACAGCTGATTCATATCAAATGCATAGCAACACAATAATTCTAGGTGTGATCTGTTTTAAAACAGCTACTCAGGATCAAAAGTTTAATACAATTTAGGTTAGGCCTTTAAAACCTATAAAATAGGCCCTATAAATTCAAACATCTAATATAATTCAACATATATATATTAAATTTACACATTATAAATAAAACATCTAATAAAACCAAAGGTTAAACACAATTTTAAGGTTAGGCCTATAAAATCAAAAAAAGTTTCTATTTCGAATTATTACCATAGCAACCAGAATAACGCATTTAATAATAAATACCTATGTTAATTTTTTAGGTTAGTTAGTTAATAATTTTATCTACGATAGTAAGCGTACGGTAAGCTGTGTTGCATTAATAGTATAGATATTTTATACGTTATAACCTTTATTTTTTATAGAATTACTTTATTGTTTTCTTACAATGCCAAACTTCATCTTGTGAATTTTTTCCGACTAAATTTACAAAAATGTCAATTAAAAAATGTTTTTATCAAAATTAATTCTAGCGAAGATTACTCAGGGATAAAATATATTCCAATTGGTTCATTAGTTCAAGAGTTTACATACAAACAAATTTTACCACTTTATAATATTAGTACCGTATAGATTAAACTTAGGCCTATAATAATCAGTATATAATTTTGGATCTAATTTTAAATTAAATAAACGGTACCAGAAACTGGCACATACTTTTTCACGATAAATATATGTACATTGATCCTTTTCAATCCTTGAACCTTGAGCGATGGAGATAGAAAATCTCAAAGTAAATGGAATTTTTATTCCTCATCAAGTAATTTAAATTTTAGGAGATGGATCCTGCCTTTTTAGATCACTATCTTATATTATGTATGGAACCAAAGAAAGATCATTAGAAGTTCGTCAGATTATTGTAAAATACGTTTTTGATCATTGGGAACAATTTTCGATCACGTCTTATAGTAAAAATGGTAATAATCACGGAAGTGCAATAGAATATTTTGATGATATTTCACGAGAACACGTCTATGGTGGATTGTGCGAGTTGTTGGCTGCTGGAAGAATATTCCCATTTTTATTTGAAGTTTATTTAAATGGTAAAATTTATGAAAAGTTTGGAAATGAAAATAATGCAATAGGTAAATTGCGTTTTAGTGGAAATTTGACAAATTTGGTCATTTCGATGTTTATATCCCCATTGATGATGATAATATCATTAATAGTAATGAGCAAACAAATACAAATATAGACTCTTCACATATATTACTAAATCAAGAAAACGACGCTCAAGGTACACTGATTTGACTCGCAAAAAACAACTGAAAAGAGCAAATGAAGTGTATCAACAAACACACGTAGAAAAACATCGAGTATCAGTGTCAAGATATCAAAAAAATCACCAAGAACTACATAATTCCTCTCAAACAAGATATGATAGAAATAATCCTGGTCATCGAACGGAACGTCGTTTGCTACCTTGGAAAAGGAAGGCTGGCTCAGGTTTTACGTATGATCCCGATGTTGATTATGAGAATGATATTGGTCGAATGGAACACACATGTTCATTTTGGTATGCAAAAAAATTTAAACGTGAAAGTCCTGGCATGTGTTGCGCCAATGGCAAAGTACAACTTCCATCGCTTCAACCTCCACCAGAGCCTCTCAATAGTTTACTAATGGGAGGCCACACTGATCATCGCCATTTTATCGAACGCATTCGTCAATATAACGGATACTTTCAAATGACATCTTTTGGAGCAAAGCAAATAGTTGAAAATGGATTCATGCCAACTTTCAAGGTTAAAGAACAAATGTACCATTTATGTGGAAGTCTGCAGCCAGATTCAGAAAAGGAAACAAAATTCCTGCAGATATACTTTGTTGGGTATGATGAAAAGGAAGCTAGCATTAGAACATCAAATCATCCTGATGTCAAGCCAAGTTTGGTGAAGCAATTGCAGAAGATGCTACATGATATAAATGTCTATGTCAAAGACTTGAAAAACACGTTGGAAAAAATGAAACATAAATGTGAAAATTTTCAAATTGTAATTCATGCAGATCGAACACCTGCCAACGAACATAGAGGAAAATTCAATGCCCCAACAGCATCTGAGGTAGCTCTGGTAATCGTAGGACAGCAGTTTCAGCAAAGAGATATCATCATTGAACATCGTAATAAAAAAATTAAACGTATAAGTAAACTTCATCGTGCATATGATACTTTACAATATCCACTTATGTTTTGTTATGGTGAAGATGGATATTCAATTGATGTAAATCAGCAAGATACTACTACCAAATTACGTCTTAAAAAAACTGTTTCTGCTGCTCAGTTTTATTCATGGAGCATAATGCTGAGAGAAGGCGAAGAAAATTATTTATTACGCTATGGAGCTTTATTCAATCAATTTTTGATAGATGAATATGGAAAAATAGAGACTGAAAAATTGAATTATCTTAGATTCAATCAAAGCAAACTTAGAGCTGAAGAGTATATTTACTTAAGAGATGATATAGGTCGACATGATGCTGATCAACTTGGGCAAAGAGTCGTACTGCCATCATCTTTTACAGGTGGTCCACGATACATGCATGAGCGATGCCAAGATGCACTGACTTACGTCCGCCAATATGGAAGCTCAGATTTATTTATAACCTTTACGTGTAACCCTAGGTGGAAAGAAATTCAACGAGAATTATATCCTGGACAAAAACATTATCAGCGTCATGACTTAATTGCAAGAGTTTTCCATTTAAAAGTTAAAGAATGACTGGATCTTTTAATAAAAGGAGAACTTTTTGGAAAAGTTAGATGTTTCATATACTCAGTAGAATGGCAAAAGCGAGGCTTACCCCATATTCACTTACTTCTGTGGCTTGAAGATAGAATCACTACTGATAATATTGATAAGATTGTGTGTGCTGAAATTCCATATGCTGAGAAAGATCCTGCTCTTTACAATATTGTCAAAGCTAATATGATTCACGGACCATGTGGAAGTATAAATAAGGATTCACCTTGCATGAAAGATGGTTGCTGCAACAAAAGATATCCTCGACCTTTTATACAAGAAGCGCAAAAAGGAGAAGATGGATACCCTCTTTATCGCAGAAGAACTCAAGAAGATGGTGGTTCCACTGTGCATATCAAGGGAGTAGATTTAGATAATAGATGGGTGGTTCCATACAATCCTGTTTTGTTACGTACTTTAGAAGCTCATATTAATGTTGAAATTACAAACTCAGTAAAGTCGATCAAGTACGTTTGCAAATACATTACAAAGGGTAGAGATCAAGCAACGTTTGTTTTAGAAAATAATACAACTATCAATGAGATAGAGATTTATGAAAGTGGACGGTATATAAGCAGTTCTGAAGCTGTTTGGAGAATATTTGGTTTTTCAATTCATAAAAGACATCCAACAGTAATTAATCTGTCTGTTCACCTTGAAAATGGACAACGTGTATATTTTACTGCTGCTTCTATGGCAGACAAAATTGAAAATCCACCAATGACAACACTTTTGGCATTTTTCAACTTATGCCAGCACGATGAATTTGCTCGAACGCTTTTATACTCTGAAGTACCTTCATATTACGTTTGGCAACAAAATAAATTTTTTTCAAAACGAAAACGTGGGCAAAATGTTGATGGATGGCCAGGTATCAAGAAGGATGATGCTTTAGGTTGAGTTTATACCGTTCACCCTAACAACGTTGAATGTTACCATCTTCGCCTCCTTCTTCTTAATGTAAGAGGACCAACAAGTTTTTCATGTTTAAAAACTGTGAATAAAATTGAGTTTCCAACGTTTAAAGCTGCATGTGAAGCTTTGGGATTGCTTGAAGATGATAAACAGTGGGAACACACTTTAGATGAAGCTATTATAACAAATTCGGCATATAAATTACGTGAACTGTTCACAGTCATTTTAATGTTTTGTTTTCCATCTGATCCATGCAAACTTTGGAATAAATATAAAGACAGTTTTTCGGAAGATATTTTACTTCAGTTAAAATATAATATAAAAAAATAGCCAGATTCTACTCATATAAATTTAGATGAAGTATACAATCGATGCTAAGAATTGATAGAAGATAACCTTCAGGCATTAGGAGGGCACCACTTGACCAATTATGGTTTACCTCAGCCTGAAAGGTCTGAAACAATTATGAGAAATAGAGAATACGTGCGAGAAACTAACTATAACTTAGAAGAATTAGCAACAAAAGTTTCCACTGATGAAGCATCTTTAACTGACGAACAGTTGAATGTGTGTCAATGCATCTTAAGCAATATTAATTCAGGTAATGGAAAAATATTTTTTTTTAGATGCACCCGGAGGGAGTGGCAAAACGTTTATAATAAACTTACTCTTGGCCAAAGTTAGAAGTAATAGAGATATAGCCAATAGCCGTTGCATCATCAGGAATAGCTGCAACATTATTAGACTGCGGAAAAACGGCACATTCTGCTTTTAAGTTGCCACTTAACTTAAATTACACTGATAATCCTATTTGTAATATTAAAAAACAGAGTAATTTGGCTAAGGTTTTGAGAGAATGTAAACTTATTATTTGGGATGAAAGTACCATGGCCCACAAAAAATTATTTGAAGCACTCAACGCTACTCTTCAAGATCTAAGAAATTCTTCTCAAGTTATGGGTTGAGTTACTGTCCTTCTGGCTGGAGACTTCCGGCAAATACTACCTGTGGTACCTAGTGGTAAACGTGCGAACGAGATAAAGGCATGTATCAAATCTTCTTTTCTATGGACTTGAGTACAAAAACTTTCTTTAAATAAGAATATGAGAGTTTACTTGAGAGGAGATGCTTCTGCTGGAATATTTTCAAATCTTCTTCTCAAAATAGGAGATGGAAGATATCCTGAGTCTTTAGGAAAAATTAAAATACCATCAGAACTAGGAAAAGTGGTTACGAATGTATCGGATCTAAT
>JAGFPH010008063.1:11919-29534 GCA_018207615.1 Philaenus spumarius | reverse complement strand
AAAAAACGGATCTAACGATTTTGATAAAATTTGGCTTATTTGTAGCCTTTAATGTGCCCTACCATATACAAAAACCAGTATCTTTCTAAAAATTCTCGTTTAGCTAATAATAATAATAATAACAGATTTTTGGGGGTTTTTTGGCCATAAAGCGGGTTGTTTTAAAAAAAATTTCAAAACCTTTTTACGTGCATCTATGAAGACCTAATTTACGTGTTTGGTGCAAATTTTTTCGAAATCGATCGAATAGTTTTCTCTCTAGATAATAATAATAATATTTATTAGTTAATCTCCAACTTTAATAAAAAAACTCTCCTACCCCACCCTACAAGTCACAGTGAATCTGTTTAGTAATTTAAATGTGTTTGTGAGAAAGTATGTGCCAGTTCCTGGTACCGTTTATTTACAAAGCTATTGCGCATCAAAAAGTACAACATTTGCTCCTTGTGATGGAAACTACTTTTTTTTTAATTATACGCATTATTGGCAAGTATCCTCGTTTATTCATTTGATAATTTTGTTAAAAAAATTGTATATTGCTATTTCGTTCGTTTTTAATTATCACGAAACCGAAGGGCTTAACTCAAGTTATAACATTGATTGCCGGGAAAAGTTTTCTCTAACAGGCGTACCTCAGGAAAACCCGATTTCTCGCTAAACTAAAATAATGGTACGAAATGGTGAGGACACCAAAAATGAAGTCAATACAAAAATAACTTTCCAGTACAGTTCAACTTAAGTAGAACCACACTTCTTAAATTCGCTCACTTGAAAAGTTTGTAAAAACGAGATGCGCCCTTTCGTGAATTTAGTGACAATAATTATTAAATCATATAAAAAAATCATAAAATCGTATAACTGTATGAAATATAGTAATTATATTTGCAATTTGTATACTGGTTGTATAAAATTATAATATACATTGAGGTTATATTAGGTTATAACAATTTGTTACAGTATACATTGTCTTTTTAAAGTGTAATTGTACTTTTATGTTGTAAAATTGGCTATTTTTTACATGATAAAGGTAGAGTTTAGTGGTTTAGTTTATATTCTGTTGAGTTTGATATATTTGTGGATTTTCTGTGCAATTTTGCTTGAATTTTATGTAGTTACTAGTTTTATATAAATTAAACGTTTTTTTACCAATCAATGTGGTTGTTTGTTTTAAAATTTTAATTTGTGTTATATACCCCCTCTCAAATTAGTATCACAATTTGTTCAAAATTCAGTTACACGATTTTTGACATTAGGCCTATTATGGTTATTAGATTGCATACTCAGCGAATTTTACATGCTAAAATAATAAATGTAGACAAGGCTTCCTTCCAAGTAAAATCAACTTACGTCCATAAATAAGCATGCTAAAATATTCTCCATAAGAATAACATGGTAGTGAGTATGCAGGTTTGCTGTCTCAGGAAACTGTAAATTTGGGGATTTTAGGCCATAATCTATTAGATCTCAACTAGATGAAGCATGCAGTTTTAATTAACTAACAATAATATCTTTTGTTCATAAATCGTGTTTCAATTCAATTAACGCATAGTGCAATTGTAAAATGAAATAGAAAATAGTTAAATTAAATGCTATTATGAAAGTATAGCCTATATCAAGTGAGCATACGTTTCAACATGCGGCTCTGTGGTTCTGGATGTCTTTTAGGCAAGAGGCATCTCGACATTCTCGACCACCGAACAAATAGCTGAGGCTGAGGCAGAGGGAGGGGGGCTGCCGAGTCGAGTATTGAAAGAACTACTAGCGCTGCTTCGCGTCGAAGGCGAGAACTAGCGTTCTGACCTGTCGAACTGGTCTGAATTTTTAACACGGCGAGTGTCCTTCTTATAGGGTATATATTCAAAGTCGATAGGCTGCTCTTGGGAGACCTTTGCCTTGAAGGGACACTGACAAGTTGAGCAAATAGAATATATAATCATTCAATACGGTTACATTAAGGTGATAATTTGGAGGTGCAGCCAACTAATTTATATATCATTGCGTTTAATAATTCCGTTACTTAGAGTGCTCTGTCTTGGGACTTAATTAGTTGGATATGATTAGAATTAATAAGATTGTAGAGTTCGATCTTTGTATTTTAACATTACTAGTGGACCGGGCAATGCTTCGCTATTGCTTGATTTACCTAACCTAAAATTATATTCAGTTTTTGATCCAAATCAGTTGTTGATCAAAATCAGCTGTTGATCAAAATCAGCTGTTTTAAGCTTTTCATACGAACAGCTGTTTTTTGTGCCCCTGATAAAATCAAAAGAAATCTTTCGTCTTCTTCCTTAAGATTTACCTTCCATAAGATTAACATGGCAACTTTGAGGGCCACTGGGGCGAAGCCCTTAACATACATTGAGCTCATTTTAAGGGAAGCACAACTTCAGAGTGAGCTCTGTAAAATGACACCAAAAACATCAAAATCGGTTAAAAACTCTAGGAGGAGCTCTACTCACAAAATAACCCCTAGCAAATTAATTATGTATAGATAGTAATAAGTAATTGTACTTTGATTTAGTGTGATGATATAATATATATATACATGTAGGTGGTTAGGGATTTAGTATTCGTACAGAGATTAAAGTAATTAAATAGTACCACTGAACCACCATCGATGCTGCTGAAGCTTAATTTATGAACCCTTCATATAACCAGTAATATTTCCACCCCTAACAAAAGCTTCAACATCTCAAATCGATATAAAAACACGTAATGTATTTCTCACACACAAGTTTGCTACGAGAAATCTTCCACCTTTTCCTTAACAAGCTGTCTTTGTGCTTACGAAGCTTTACGAAGTTATAATTAAAAAACTTGTTCCGGTGTTCGGACGTGAGCGAATTTAGAAACAACTTAACAGCGTTTTGTTTTAAAAAAAATATGCTCTCGACTGTAAGTATGTTCGTTCAATTAATAGTTTCGCAAACAGAGTTGGAAAGTTGGGAAACAGTTGCGGGAGAAAATATAATTGCGAAAATAACTTTGTCCTTGTGGTTAGAGTCAGCTTTACGGCAAAACC
The DNA here is from genome assembly GCA_018207615.1 of Philaenus spumarius. Lineage (NCBI taxonomy): Eukaryota > Metazoa > Arthropoda > Insecta > Hemiptera > Aphrophoridae > Philaenus > Philaenus spumarius. The sequence continues at coordinate 26,509 of JAGFPH010008063.1, read as the reverse complement.
AGCCGTGCCTGTGATTTCATACGCGCTACTATGCTACCCACCCTTCCATTATTAGCGAATTTCCATAGGAAAAAGAAGCTGTTTCAGTGACTCTTGTGGTGAGAACTATGTAGTCCTATATAAATTACTCAAAAACCGTACATTTCAACAAAAACATTCAAGACACCTTTTTTGTGGCCCTCTTGATTCCCTATCGGATGGTCTCATTGGCAAAACCAGATAAAAGATATTGTGTCTGTTGAATAAAAAATCAGCAAAAGCTATAACTTAAAACAAATGACAGATTTTAAGCTTTGGCTAAAATTTTTCAGCTTTTGATAACTAGCCTTAGCTAAAGGTTATTCACCTCACTTTAACCATGTGCTAAGACTAAAAGCTTTGACCTAATAGTGGAAGCTAAAGCTAAGACTAAATGCTAAAAGCTTTTGCTTATATGTTATTGAACAGACGCAATAGCTAAGTTAAAGACAATAACAGCAATTGTACATACAATATTGTTATGTTTACTGTAAACAACCAAAGAGCTTGACTTGTGATCAGGTTCAGGTTTTATTTTATACTAGGAGAGACCCTTGCGTGCTCCGCATGCCAACCCCCGATGGAACCTTAAAAAACATATGTTTTGTTGTATTTATAACTACGGGGAACCCCTGCGTGCTCCGCACGCCAACCCCCCGATGAAACCTTCTAAAAGCGTGTTTTTTTATGTATAACTAGGGGAAAACCCTGCGTGCTCCGCATGCCAACCCCCGATGGAACTTTCTAAAAACATATGTTTCGTTTTATTTATAACTAGGGGCAACCCCTGCGTGCTTCGCAACCAACCCCGTCTGACCCTTTTACGCTCATGTTATATCATGCTATGTTTTCTGTATAATGAAGGTGTAGAATTAATAATAACCACAAGCTAAGATGGTAAATAATGTTAAATGTTCAATTCAAATTGTTTCGTATATTTTATAACAGCAGTTATAATAAAATAAAGGTTAAAAGGTCCAGCGCAAGACTCAGGTCTTCACTTTAATAAGAACCTAACCTAAAAGTTAGAAAATCAAATAATCGATTCAAAGTTTGAAATCAGCTGTTAATGGACATATTAGAGCAAACAGCTGTTTTATCTATTTTTTTATTCCATTGGTTGCTATGGTAATGAATGACCTGGACCGAATTTTGTCCGCCTAAAGTTACAAATATTGAAATAAAAAATGGTTTTATCAAAATTAATTATAGCCTATGTTGCTCAGGTATAGTGTAGCTTTTTATTGATAAAACTATTTTTTCAATCGGTTTAGTAGTTGCAGACATTACCCTCTACATACAAACAAACAAAAATTCAAACCTCTTTATAATATTACTATAGGTATGTTTACTTTGTTGGTATAGGATGCCGGGTTGAACAAACCAATTATCACACATAACTTAACTATCAACCTTCGTCCGATTGTGTTGACTGTGAGACCATCCGATAGGGAATCAAAAGAGCTACTAAAAAGGTGATTTTTTTTTAAATGTACGGTTTTTGAGTAATTTTTGTTTGAAATTTTCAAACAGCCTCCATTTTGAAACGCATGATTGAATTTAACCGCTTATTTTTCTTGATCGCATTCCCCCTTTTTTAACTTATTTTCATTTCTCACATGGCTTTACAATACATTGCATATGCCTTGTACATATTCTATCGATTTACTCCCATTTTTCACTTTACTTTGCCTTTATTTTAATTAGTCAGGTTTTTTGTTAATTTATTTTATGCCGCAAAAACTATTTATTATTTTTTAATGAAACTCGGCTTGATTATGTATTATTACTTGTTATATTAATTAAAAAAATTTAAGTTTAGTTACCTTTTAACAATAAAACCTAACCTAATTTTTAGGTTAGTTATTGGCTTTTTTAGGCCCAAGAATAACTTTAAAATCTCATTTTTATTTAGAATTTTGTATTAATCTGATATTATTTTTATTTCATCTTTATTAACTCTTCCTGCTTTATAAATGTTTCTATTTAGTTTTTGTTACAAATAAAATCTTAAAAGTTTTCTTTTTCTCGCTTACATTTATGCTTATAACTTCCAAACAAACCATCTGATTAAAATTCTTAGAATGACTTTTTACATAACTCCTTCTCCTCTTTCAATATAGTTAAAATGAACAACAAATTTTATAATTATATATTTTAACATGCATTATAATGCTAGAAGTAATCTTACAAAGTTCGTGCCAGTCTGAACAAGAATCATCCTGTCAGATCTTGCCTTTATTCGGCCTGATCCTGCTTCCAACGCTTCCATATGACTCCAACCGACTTTATTTTCGTTACTTTTTTTTAAATAAACTCTTGAAAACTCTTATTTTAATTTTAAAATGCTTATGTAACTTTAATCCCTTCTTAATTTTAACGAATTCAACCCACTTTTACTCTAATTAATTAACTAAACTTTCTCTAATTAATTTCACTAATTGTTGGCTTGCAATAGGCCAATTAGCCGTTACAAGACGTTGATTGTTTAAGTCGCTCGGACGAGTTCGTTAGCCAAAAAAATCCAACAACAGAAAGCACGTTTTTGTTTTTTACTGGAAGTAACTTTTTTTAGATTTTTCGTACTAGATTGAAACTTTTTTAGCGTTTTATCTACAAAACTAAATGCAGGGTTCTATTCTGCACATTTTGTTTTTTTACACGATCTTATAGCTCGCTTGGTCCCCCCAAAATCGTTCAAGACGTGAAATACCATAAAAGTACCCGGTACACGTGGGTGATTTTACCGTGGGGACATCTTCTGGCCGAGTTTGTACGGTGCGAGCGAAGCGAAGTAGTCCATAGTCGAGGTGTGAACTCGCTGCTGTGGAAGGAAGGAGCACGTGAGTCGAAGCTGGAGGCTTAGGTGCGAACAAAGTCTACTAATATATTTCGTACACATAGGCAACTATTCAGCGCCTTCGTGAGTGACCATTTCCCAAATAGTTGGTTGAAATCCTAAAACATATAAATTTAATTTTGGAAATCCGCTAAACTTACGTCAGTGGTTCTGCTTCGTGATCGTATTATTTATTTGATTGTTCCGATTTTTAACAGTTAACAAACAACAATAAACAACCTCCCGACAAATAAACAACAATAGAAATCGACAATGAATCGTAACTTCTGGGGAGGAGAGACAGATGCGAATACAAACGACGGGAACAGCCGCGTTCCCCGGAGATGGTCACGTGGGGGATTAGCTTTGCTCGATTATGGGATTACCGTTTTTTTTATCGTTTTAAATTGCAATTCAAACCTCCCCAAACGCGGAGGACAAACAAGCCGCAAAATACGCTTAGCCCCAAAACTCCCCTCGCCGGCGTGTTGATTGTCAGGGGAGGGGAACTAATGTGCAAACAATTCAAATGACCGTGTGAATGGAGATTTTACGGTCGTTTGTATTGTAATAACAATTATAGACTTTGAATTTGTACGGATTTGTGGCAGGCGGAGTCGGTACTTTTGTCGGTAGAAACGTAGTATAGTATTGTGTGGCGTGTATTGTTAGGATTGGTCGAGGGTTCTAGGTAGGTTGGGTTATATTCATTATTAGGGTTAATATATTTAATGTGAAGGTATTGAGTTGTGTAAGAAAGACGGAAGGTATGAATCCGGAAATATAAACTTGGTTGCGTAAGATATGTAACGCGGAACACGGATGGCTGCGATGGTCTAGCTGGGGGATGTCAACACGGTAGCTAGATGGATTTTTTAACGAAGTTTATAATCCTGTTTTGAATTACATTTGACAAAATAAGCCCAACAAACAATACATAATATATCATTGATAAATAAAATACAAACATAAAATAACCTTCTATAGCCTACTATATAGCTATAACTATACTATTTAAAAAGTGATAAAATATACATACATCTTAATCAATAAATAACTATAAACAAATATGCTGCCTCAAAAACAGAAATTTCAACAAAAACTTTCGAAAATAAAATAAGGACAAAAGGATTTAAGGGTCTGCTCCAGTAAACGAGAAAGCAACAGGAAACGCACTTCCGGTATCACTGTATCCCTATCTAAACAGTGCAATTTCTTGCAGCTGAACGCTTTGACATTGCCTCATTTCAAACCATTTTATAAGTCTATCTTTTGTAATTGAGTGTTGAAAAAAAAAAACTGAATATTCTTTATAAAATTTCGGATTCGGCTTGCAAATTATTTTTCATTATTAATTTTTTATTGTGTTAGGAAAAAAATTAAAAACTTTGAACTTACTAAATGTCAGTTACTTGACAAATGAAAGAAATTTAAAAAATGTAAATTGCAAGACGGATGCATATTGTGACTGTGCTTAAAATGAGACCTTGCAAACAATTTTATAATAAAAAGTAAACGAAATAAATGGTTTGAAATTTAACATTGCTCTTATGGGATAAAAATCCATTTTATTTTTAGCAGACCCTTAACATAAAAACATTGTTTGTCAAACTATCATCAATTATATTGGCAGAATTAATTAGGTACCCATTAGAAAAGCCTGATTTGGGGTTACCGTCGAGAAATGAAGAACCAGTGGCAGAAGCAGAAAATAGGTACTTGATACTAAAAATTAGTTGAAATAGAAACAGAAAAAAAATTATTCTGTAATTCTGTACCCAAGCTTAATTTTGATATATTGTTTTTTTAGATTTCACTATAATAGTTTTTCAACATTTTCTTGAGCAAAAATCCATTTTGAAATCGCTTTAACAAATTTATTTGATGACGTTAAGTCGGTCACTTCAGGCGGCAAACTATTCGAAAGCTTTGGTGCCATGTAGGCGAAAGATCTTTTAAATGCCTCCATAAGTCTTATACTTCCTCGGCTGTTCAAAACTGTTGGGGTGGTTTAGGTTTATCTTATTTTCTCTGTATATTATCTTTTTATCACCGCCTCTCAGGAAAAAAAACCTTAAAACTTTGAAAATATACAAATGCCTCGGAGGGAAAATTCTTAACTGTTTGAATAACGGAAATGAAGATTCAATTCTTGGTTTTTTTAACAGAGTACGAAAATTTTTTTTGAATAATGAGTAGAGGCTTGATTGAATTTAAATAAGTCCATCCCCAGAAAGTTATTCCGTATTCAAGTCTAGAATTAATTAGGCTGAAATAAACATTCTTTAAAACGGATAATGGGCACAAGTATCTTAACGTATATAATTTCCTTAGAGCTACTAACATTCCAGAGTTTAAATGTTTTATGTGGACCTTCCAAGAACAATTATCATCAAAGAAAATTCCTAGATATTCAATACTACATACCTGTTCAATTTTGATACAAACAGTACAGTCTTGCGATGATTGAATAATACACTGACAATACACATTAAAATATTTATCTGATTGTTTCTAGCTTTTTGTTTAATTTGAAAGAGAATGTATTTGGTTTTTTCACTTAATACCATTTGGTTTTCAGCAAACCGGCAATTTAACTTGTTTAAGTCTTCTTGCATATGTCTAATTAGGTCTTCTCTATTTTTTGCACTGTAACACAATGCTGTGTCATCTGCATAAGCTGTTAGACTACCATTGTCAAAACAATCGGATGAAGGAGAATAACCAACTTTTACACATAACTATTCCGATTGTTTTGACAGTTACACGTTACATCATCCGATAGGGAATCAAAAGTGCTACAGAAAAGGTGCCGACACTCTTCGTTAAAATGTACGGTTTTTGAGTAATTTAGGTTGGAAACCGCCGCCATTCTGAAATGCATGATTCAATAGTATCGATTATTTTTCCTGAGATATATCATTGTTAGGTTAAGCTTCATGCCAAGTTTGAACTCAATCAGTCAAACCGTTCTCTAGATATTATTTCGTAAAAATATGGCGGATATCTGGGAAACGAAGCGTTTTCGGGCCTATGTTTATATGAACTTTTTTTCTTATTTTGACCCGTAGAACCCATTCCCCGAAGTTTGATCCCGTAATTACTGGGCACCTGTATATAAAGGTTTTAATGACACCCGAAAACGTGTTCTGGGGACCATGATCAGTGCTCACTTACTACACCCAACAAAATTAATATTGCGTTGTCATCGGTCCTTGATAAGTGTGCAAAGTTTCAAATCAATCCGACGTTTAGAAGGGGGTGAAAATCACGTCCAAAGATTCCGTTACATAGAAACATACCAAACTAATAAAAGCGTATTAAAAAAAAGAGTTATAAAAAGATCGAATAGTCACTGAAAGCTAGAAAGTTAGAATTACATACGGGTCAAAATTGTAAATTTCAGTTCTGATACAGTTTTAGAGTAAATTAACGGTAACACTTTTATCATTCATTATCTATTGGTAAATTTGAATAGTGTTTTGTCATTATATTCAAATGAATTGTTTTTGTTATTCGCAACAAAGTATTGCATTTGCAACTGTAATGTTGGCAGTACGTATTTATCAGTTTGAGTCCTGAATGTATTTACTTTGTGCGTTTATTTTAAACAGGAATAATTAACGATCCCAGGGGAACATTCAACGGGAGAACGAACACAACGCTTAACAAAATGATTAAATGCAATTTATTTAGCCGACCGTCATTATTAGCGAAATTCTCGCACGCCAATCTCGTTGGAACCTTCTGTACATAAATGTTATTAGTACATAACCATGTAGAAAGGGCTACATAATAATTATTAGCGAAATGATAAATTAATAGGAGAGACCCCTCCGTGCTCTGCACGCCAACCCCGTTGGAACCTTCTATACACATAACCATGTTATGATTTCTTTATAATAAAGATGTAGGATTAATAATAACCTTAAAGCTTAGATGGTGAATTATAATAAATGTTCAAATCAAATTATTTCGTATATTTTATAACAGCAGTTATAGTAAAGGTTAAAAGAACCAGCAAGGCTCAGGTATACACTTAAACAAAACATAACCCGAAAAGTTACTATATTGTGCGTTATTTTTACGTTCAACATAGATTGTTGGCATTGTTTACGAAAACCTAACCTTAAAGTTAGAAATACAAAAATAATTGTTTCAAAATTTAAAATCAGCTGTTAATGGAAATATTAGAGCATACAGCTGATTATATTCAATTGCTTGCGATCGTAATGAATGTACACTCAAGAAATATGTGTTGGTTCATCAGTCTAGGCTTAACCTAAAATTATGTTTGGTTTATTTTACCTGCCTTAACGGCAACATACACACATAATTTATGTTTATGTGCACATCTTTGGCACAGTACGTTTTGGATGATTTAAGTTTTATCTTTCAGTTTTTTAGTTTTCCATAATGTTGTTTATTTATTGGTATTACAGCTGATAGATGATAGGTTTAACGCCAACTTCATTCTGTGAATTTTTCCCGACTAATTTTATAAGTATTTAAATAAAAAATGTTTTTATCAAAATTAATTCTTGCCTTTACTCAGAAATAGTATACACGTAGCTTTTTATAAAAATAAAAATGTTCAATTGGTTGAGTAGTTCCAGAGATTACCACCTACTTACAAACAAACCAATTTTACCTCTTTATAATCTATATAAATATATAAAAGCGAAATACCACTCACTCACTCATCACGATTTCTCAAAAACTACCGAACGGATTGAAATGAAATTTGGTATGTAGCTTCCTCTCGGGCCATAGGTGCTTAATAACAAAGGGTTTGAAAAAATTATAAATTTTAGGGGGGGTTTGGGAGGATCAAAGTTATTAAAAAACGATTTCTTCAAAACTACGGAACGGATTTAAATGAAATTTGATATGTAGCTTCCTCCAGGGCCATAAGTGTTCACCAAAAAAGGGTTTTAAAAAATTGGAAATTTTAGGTGGGTTTATGGGGGGGTAAAAATTACTAAATCACGATTTCTCAAAAATTACCGAACAGATTGGAATGAAATTTGGTATGTAGCTTCCTTTAAGGCCTTAGGCGCTCGCTAAGAAATTGTTTTAAAAAATTCGAAATTTTATAGGGGGTTTGGGGGGGATCAAAGTTATTAAATCACGATTTCTTCAAAACTACCGAACGGATTGGAATGAAATTTGGTATGTAGCTTCCTCTAGCTTCCTCTAGGGCCATAGGTGCTCACTAAGAAAGGGTTTGAAAAATTCGAAATTTTAGGGGGGCTTGTTGGGATCAAAGTTATTAAATCACGATTTCTTCAAAACTACCGAACGGATTGGGATGAAATTTGGTATGTAGCTTCCTCTAGGGCCATAGGTGCTCACTAAGAAAGGGTTTAAAAAATTCGAAATTTTAGGAGGGATCAAAGTTACTAAAATCATAATTTCAGATCTTTCATTACTATGACAATAGTGCTTTTATTATTTAAGATCTATATATATATATAAAAGCCAAATACCACTCACTGACTGAACACTTAAAAAGGATACAATTATGTTAAAAAGACTGAAAATACCAACCACCACGGGCAACGCCGTACGGGTCAGCTAGTAATAGTATAGATTTTAAATGGGTTTAACTGCCTACATCGATCAAGGTGAAATCTCCCATTTAAACTGTAAAATCAAAAATGGCACACAACCTCCTGTTTCAGAAATTATTTTGGAAATGAATCTCATTTAATAACGGCTTTGGAATGATAGTCCTTGAGTTTTATTGAACTGAATAAATACTCGATTGTGTATGACTCGACTATGACGTCACGGCGTAGTTTGAGTACTCGCTCCCTAGGTACGACAGACAGCTGGTAATAAATGAAAACACCTTATACGCATGCGCAAACCCTACTTCTCACAATATCGACAGTATCGCGTGATGGACGCTTTTCATTTATATTTAAAAAATGAACTGTTGGGCTCCCTCCTACGTGCGTTGAGTACTGATGAAGGCGAAGCGCTCTTTCCAAAATAAACCTCAACCGTGATGTTTTCAAGAGGATTTAGCCCAAGTCGAATTAAAACTGGCAATTTGTGTTGGAGGTGTAAATTCGATAGAATTTAATATAAGCCTTCTGTATTGAACCAAGTTTGGCGGGGGAATTGTGAGGGAAAATTTATTTCTTAAAGTTGGTAAGACTAGAGTTTTTAAATGTGAATTATGGTTGATTATTTCTTGCATTTGACTAGACATAACCTTATGAATGAACCTTTTATGGCATAAGAAGTCCAATAGTTTAGATATGTCCATTGGTGCAATACGCTTATTTGACACCCGTATCTCCGACCCAACCCCTGAGTTCTAAAATGAAACAATCTTCATGGTTTTGAGGATTTAGGTCTACCTTACCATACAACCTTCTGGAAGATTCTGTAACATTATAAAACCTTCTGGAATTTTCTAGAACATTCAGAAAAATTCTGGTCAGTTTCGGTCACTCAGGTATTCGATTCCCAAGGTTGTTAGAGTACAAGGTTGACGCATTAGACCGTTTTCGTGGTTCAAGCCAGCCACGTGCAGTGACGTCACCCAGTGACCGGTACGCCGATGTGTCGCACTAGCTCTGGCAGTTAATAAGCAATGCTCGGCATCTGCTCACACAGTACACATTGTATAATGTTTGTTGTTGTAACATTCTTGTACAATGTAACATGTTATTTGTTATATTATGATGTCTCTATTTCCTTTATTAATTTATATCTTTACTCGTATAACTGCAGTAAATACAAAATGTATACACATTCAACTACGGGTTTGTTTTATTGTTGTAGAAAGAGCAACTATCATGCATGTGCACATAATAGTAATGCAAACAATATTCACTTATCACAAACGATTTTTTATTTTCAAGTCTGTTGCCTAAATGTGGAAGATGAGGAAAATTGAATATTCTTCTTTTTTTTATATATCTAAGTAGCTCATAAGAAAATATAAAAACTGTGCTTAAATTAAATATTTACCCTGAAACACAAACAATACTGGATTTAATTGTTTACTTTTGCCAGAATGTACTGAGAAATCTGTTACAATCTTACTGTTGTTTTAGTAAACTACTTTTGTTAAGCATTATTATATTTAGCTCCTTTTTAACAGACAGCAAGAAGAAAATTCTGCTGTTTACAATTATTTTTGTTACAATACTGGATTTAATTAATTAAATTACAAGTTTTTTCACTTGTAATTTAATTAAACATCCCTTGCTGAGGAAGTGTGTAAGCGGAAAAAATAAAACAAAATATGGATTTAATTGTTTAATTTTGCCAGAATGTACTGAGAAGTCTGTTACAATCTTACTGTTGTTTTAGTAAACTACTTTTGTTAAGCATTATTATATTTAGCTCCTTCTTAACAGACAGCAAGAAGAAAATTCTGCTGTGTACAATTATTTTTGTGAATGAACTTAAGCTTTACATACCTTGTAACTTTAAACATTTTATATGGTACATGAATGTTATAAATAAATTTATTTATAACATGTACTTTCCAAGTTAATATATTAAGTTGGTTCATAGTAGTACAAAAATATCACTTCCTTAAAACATTCTTTTAATTTATCGCAAACGTATTTTTACATTTAGTTTTGTTTTTATTTTATGTTTACAATATTGTTTAAATCGTAGCATATTAATGTAGTTTTAAATTATTATATTTTTCACTGGTTATTAACAATAATGCATTTATAAAGATGATGGCAGTGCATATCTGTGTTTGTAATATAGACAGCGAATATTTAGTGTGTATTATTTTTTGTCATTTTGCATTTATTTGTAAGTGATTACACTTCTCGAATATGGAATGAATACAGTAAGAAAACTTCAGCTAAAATAAGAGTTAATAACAGTGATCACTGAACCAAAATACAACCTCATCGTACGAGTGATTCTGCTGAAATACTAAAATGACGGGCGGGGGAACAAGGAGCAGTGGGCTGTGCGAGGTCACTGAGTGACGTCAAAACACCCGCCCGCTAGCAGGAATTGTGGACTGCTGGGCGAGGCGGGGGTGCGTCAACCTTTGTACTCCAACAACTTTGCTCGATTCCCAGCTGCTTCTCTGACTTCCCACAAAATGACCATTGGTGCGATGCTCTCTTCTGACACCCATATCTGCGACCCAACCCCTGCAGTTCCAAACTGCAACCCCCTTCATAGATAGCTACCACACCATACACCCCATAGGGCCGCGAAGATAGGTGGCGGAGTTACGTGTAAGCGGTATGGATGGAAAAACCACGCTTACATTTGATATATTTATTGATGATATGTTATTATGCATGAAAATAATTTTATTTATTTTTTCTTACAGGTAAGAACGAGACACAATAGCTGATATCACAAAGTGGTAAGTCCGTTCGGACATAGTAATTCCAGCGATAACTAGGCCTAAACATGATGTTATGTTTTAAGCCTCAAAGATTGTGTTGTCTCATCACAGAACTGTTTCGTACAGTCTCTTTTATTTCTCGTCAATTCGCATAATACCTGATTTCCAAATGCTTTTGACCCTTCGTCCTTTCAATTCATACTAGCTGACAATTTCTCCTCGTTCACTTTTTATTCTGTTCGCAAGTAAAACACCATCCAACTACCTTCGTGAATCCAGCCGTTGCCAGACTTTTCCATCACGATTTGTTATATACGCCTGAAGATGACGTATTAGTCGAAACCGGTCGTTAGGGCGTCCTACAAAGAAACTGATACATTTTCAGCGCTTTTCCGCTGGTTTTTGAAAGAAGTCAATATACACTTAGGTCTGGAAATGCTTTTTGTTACCGCATATGCGCTATTTTGTTGTTTGTACTATATAATTTATATATGTAGAACGGATCAACCGATCGAGTTGAAATTTCGCACGTTACTCATCAATGTAAAGATCTAGTCTGAGAAAAATAATAATTTTTTCCGATAAGGATAAACCATTAAAAATGGCGCCCAATTAAACATTTTAAAATGTGAATAACTAAAAACAACAAGTTTTTATAAATAAAGTCAAGAGTGCATTTTTATAGCGCTTTAAATTTTCCGAATGGTATAACAGTCAGGACAAAGGGTAACAGTAAAACAGGGTCCGTTAGTTTGGCGGGTTCAGTATCCATAGGAACAAAGCGTAGGCAATAATTAATTTGCACGGCCAATTTAGTTGGGCTGAAATAATTTGCTAAATATCATATTGAATGAAAATATACTTTTACCCAGAAATTGCTCAACGCTGCATAACTTCCTAACAAACGAACCGAATCAAGCCTCATAATGATCGCAATAAATTCAAAAACGGATTGAAACTAATTCTATAGACAGTGGAAGCGTCAAACAAACCGCATTCAGCGGAACAAAACAATCGCAGCGCACAATAGTATAAATCAGTAAAACGCAACCCGACTGTACAATGCGGAGAATTAATCATGTTTGCGCACGAGACTGACTGTACATAATTATAAAAATGTCAGTACAACAATCGAGCTGAAATGAAAGTAAACGCTATTGTTGCGTTCAACAATAGGGCTGACTTATGTGAATCATTAATACCAACATTGTAACTAGAAATTTATCTGTAATGAGTGGGCGAGGGAATTTTAATGTTACGAATCGTTTTAAGCCGAAGAGATTTTAAAGTTGGGGTAATGTTTTTACAATTTAGTTTAAATACTGGGTATTTCAGAAGTAAATATAAATTCGATTGTGGTTGATACCTTTTATTTAAGATAAAAAGAACGATCATATCGGATCTTGGTAGGGAGGTGGGGGTAGTGGAGACCAGAATCCTGACGCCTGCGCAGTAGGATTGTATTTTTGATTAGGACAGAGGCACTTGGATCGGGGTTCCAAGTGCCTCTGTCCAAGCATGTTAAACTCTGCATTGGAAACGGTATATCATGACGTGGCGCGACCCTCGTCCAGTTCACCACTGCGGTTCCCCGACGATGGTGCGACTCCCTTTTTGTGCCGTGCCTTCGGTCATCTTGCGGATGTACGTGCGTTGTCATGATGGATCGTGCGTTGAGAAGGTTCTTCAAATAAGGTGACGAACGACTGTTTCACTTTAAAACGTTTATTCAAAGCAAAACAACCTATTCCTCTGCTGGTCCGGACACTTACAACTAAACTAAACTAAGGTAAAGGCAAGCGAGTCTACATGATGCTTTCTCCAGACCATGGTTACTAACACACTGATTTAGGCTTGAACATTTAGCTGCAAGCTGGCTCCCACTCTTTTAACTATAAACTGTGATGTCAAATATTGTTAGAATGCAAGTTATTATTTAGCACAACCACTATCAACATAGATCCTGTGGACATTGTCATATAAGTTGGTGGGTACCTGTCACACATCTGATGACGTGAAAAAAAACATGGTTAAAATTTAAAAACTTGGACGATTTTTAACAAATTTTAATTTTGTGAGCGCATTTTGTTAGAGATACGGAAAAAAATCAAGAACAATTTTTGTTCAACATCAAATTTGTTATCTGCAAAAAGTTATTAGTTTTTCAATTCCACTTACGGTTAAGCCACAAACTTGCTTTGGAAAAACGCTTACACTGGAGAAACGGTGCGGCCGCCATTTTTATTTTATTTAAGGGGTTTAAAATGAAAAATGGAAAAAAAAGGTTATTTTAACCTTTATTATAACTGTTGTTATAAAAATATGGGAAATAATTTGATTTGAACATTTAACATTATTTACCATCTTGGCTTTGGGGTTATTATTAATCCTACACCTTTATTAGTACATATAAAGAAAACATAACATGATTATGTGTACAGAAGGTTCCGACGGGGTTGTCGTGCGGAGCACGCAGTGGTTTCTCCTATTAATTTACAATTTCGCTAATAATTATTATGTAGCCCATTCGACATGGCGTTATGTACCGAATGTCGTCCTTATTGTAATGGTTTCCGTACTTTATACAGTTCTCGAGGTAGTACAGTTCAAAGTCACTGATTCACATTTAAGATTTAGTGGGCTCCGCTTACTTCTTGCTTCTCTCCCCTACCCCTGTGGTAAAGCAAACGCAAACATACTATTGTATACGTATTGATATTTTCATGTAAATGACGATCAATTAGGACAGAGACACTTTAATCGTAGTAGCGGTGACCAGTATCCTGACACGCACGCAGTAAGGCCAGATTTTTTGCGTGAGTAACAGGGATTTTTACATTAAAGAGAGATTGTATTTTCAGAATTCTTTGTTTGTGCTAGTAATGCAAACGCGATTGCGCAGGTGCGGTACTATTTATAATTTAATGTCTGACAGCTGTTCTGCCGGAAACGTTGCATGCTCGGTTTGATAAAACACTAAGTGCATGAGGGCGGTCATTATGTAGGGGGGGGGGGGCGACTGTACCCCTTAATTATGCTTTAGGTCAAGGTGCATGCTTTCATACAGCCTGTCGTGTAGGCATATAATCAAATCAGATTTTAGTGTCGATTTATTAAAAAAACTGCGCGTGCGACACGCTAGCTGTGGAAGCAATACAATCGAGAGTTAAAGTATGACGGTAAGGTATAATACACTTATTTGTTTAGGCAATAATTTGTAGCTATATATTGTAAATAAAGTGCTAGCTTTATTTCCTTTTTACTTCCTCACTATACTATAGTGTAGAGAAAGAATAGTGATCGCAAAAAAAATTATTATATAACAATATATTATATAGAATATAACAAATATTATAAGAACAGTATTTACACGAACATGAGAG
>JAGFPH010008062.1:36500-49077 GCA_018207615.1 Philaenus spumarius | reverse complement strand
AAAATGTTACGCTTATACTTGAAGTGCAAGTTGTATTAAACACATTTCTCTAATAAAATGTTTGACGTGTCCAAAAATAATGTTTAATGAAATGCACACTATGGATCATGATTAACTATATCGAACCATCATGGTACTTATTTCCAACAACCTCAAACTTCTGTCAAAATTGCTTCCTTGAAAACAATCGAGATAATTGTACTCGACGTCTACACGGAAGCTCCACGACGTTTAAGTTTCCATAGTTAAAAATCTTCGAATTTTTGCTTTATTTAAAATTTTTACTGCACGAAATTCGCACGAATAAAATTTGTTGAGAACATCACGGGAAACAATTTTTGTGTTTTCATATATTTCACAGAATTTAAGGGGAAATGTAGAACAGAATATTTAGGTTAACTGATACAGCCTCGGTCTTAAATTACCTTCTCTTTTTATAATTTTCTCTAGAATATTGTGTTAGTGGTTTTCTCATTTTATAGTGGTTAATTGTGAATACAGTATGGATGGAGGAGAAATGGAGAAAGATATCGAAATAAAGAGAGCATAAGTTTAATGTGGGCAGGGTTAGAAAGGAAAATGAAAGAATTAATGATTCATTCTTGATGTACTGTCTAGAAGGGAAAAATACCATTAATTACAAAAATATAAAATTCATAAAAAAAATAAATACTTTAAAAACCCAAAATAATTCAAAACAAATGTAAACAAAACATAAACACATTAATTTACTACAAATGAAATTAAAATTATTGTCTCTATAATAATGAATACTCATAATTACAATAAAAACATTAACATATTCTGAAATATTTCTAAAACATTGGATACGACCACTTCCTTGCACGACAGAGAAAAATACAGTTTTTTCTCTTTAAGGAAGAAAAGAAGAATTACAAATTTAACGTAAAAGTTTGTGCACATGCATTGTAATTAAAACTAGCAATAAATAACAACAATTTATAATAAAAGCTTTGACAGAAGAAGACACGGGAGAGGTCAGAGAAACAAAAATGAGAGGAGAGAAGTTTAATAAAAGAAGGAAAGAAATTAAGACAAAGCGAGAGAAATGTAAAGAGAGAAAAAGAATAAAATAGACAGAAAATCGTTACAAAGATAGAACAAAAAAAAAGTTGTGTACTAAAAATAAAAGAGCAGATAGAGAAAAAAAGATAAATACATACAAATTTTGCTACTTCAAATCAATAAAAACACAGTTAGTGGAACATACAGCTTTTCAGACTTCCCGAGATAGAAATAAAACTTATTTCCTGCTTCTCAACATTAATTCTAAACACTAATTCATCTTCTTTAACACAATACAGACGCCGTTGTAACACAAGGTTGCATATTCGGTCCTATTCTGTTTCCACAACGCGTCCTTGTCTCGTCTATTGTTTCCTTACCGAGATGGTCATGGAAGCGACTGTTTAACCTTACAAAAAACTCGACTTGTTCATATTCGTTGCCCATACACGACGGCAAGCTACTCAACTATTGTAAGTCTGCACGTACTGACATAGGTTCTAACACGCCATGACAAACGCTTTCAGATAATAATCATTTATTTGGAATGGACACGATCTTGTTTCTAAATACATAATTTATCTCGCAATGAGTTCTAGAGTGTCAGTCGCTCATTGACACATGTCTTGATACGGACTTGATTCCATTACTGCATTCGTTTTAATGACTGTTACAAATAAATTCAGGTCCGGTTAAAAAAACTTCTCACAAGATACTGCATTCAAATAAAACTTATAAAACAAATTGCTGATTCAAATCTTTTATACGGAAAAAAACATATTTTCCATTGTTAAAATTTGTAAATAATCAGTATAGTTAAAACAGGAAAGGTTTTGGAGAAAATGACCATAGTTGTAATGGTAGGGGACTCGCCACCACTTAGACAAATAGTAGATGAGTTTTTTTTTATATTAACGACCCAAAGTTTTACCAATTACTGTATAGGTTTTTACACGGCCGTAGTAATTTAAGTACAGCGCTCAAATTGGCAATACTATCAAAACTGTTACCCGAACTGCAAAACCTTTACTGTTTTAATCAAACTATACAATATTTCCTTGATTCTTTCAATAAACAAGTCCATAATTCACCCAGAAAATTTTGTAAACAAAAAAGCATTTGCATTTCTCTGTATTTTAAAATAATCATAATTTTTTTATCTCTAAAATGAATGAACACAGACTCGAACACTGTTCTACCGATTTCACTAAAATTGTCACAGATTATCCATATCAATGCCAGGAGTGTTTATATATTACAATTACTACAGTGTAAGTGATTAAAATGGGGTTAATTATCCATATTACAATAAATTTTATTAAACTACCTTCTTATAAGATGTAAAGCTAAATTTGTGTAATATTATTTTTAAGTGATAGAAAACCTATTTTCAAATTTATTACTTAAGGGTCTGCTCCAGTAAACGAGAAAGCAACCGTAAACGCAATCGCTTTTCGCTGTATCTCTATCTAAACAGTGCAATTTCTTGCAGCTGAACGCTTTGACATTGCCTCATTTCAAACCATTTTATAAGTCTATCTTTTGTAATTCAGTGTTGAAAAAAACTGAATATTCTTTATAAAATTTCAGATCCGGCTTGCAAATTATTTTTCATTATTAATTTTTTATTGTGTTAGGAAAAAAATTCAAACTTTGTACTTACAAAATGTCAATTACATAACAAATCAAAAGCATTTAAAAAAATGTAAATTGCAAAACGGTGCGTATTGTGACTCTGCTTAAAATGAGACCTTGCAAAACAATTTTATGATAAAAAGTAAACGAAATAAATGGTTTGAAATTTAACATCTCTCTTATGGGTTAAAAATCCAATATGGCCGCCACTACAGCAGACCCTTAAGTCAAAGTAATGAAATTTTAACTACCCTTAAAATTAAATAATCGTTTATACACTTCCTTGTTCTATAATATGCTAAACACTACTCAATTTCACTAAAAATTTTACAATTTACACATATATTAGTACCAGGACTGTTTACAGAATATGGTCACTACAATCAAAGATATTAAAGTAGGGTAGCTTCCCATATCAATACAAATAAATTACACTAACTTCCTACAAGCTATAAAGATAAATTTGTGTAATATTATTATTCTTAAATGATATAAAAAAAATACATTTGCAGTTCGATTAATTAAGTCAAAGTAATGAAATGGGATAACTACAGTTGAAATAAAAAATAATTAAAATGGGATAAGCTACCCATATAAAATAAATTTCATTAACATTAAACACGCGCGCAATCACAAGCCCTAATTATAAAATTTTGTTTTAAATATCTAATGATATCCTCTGTTTGATCTTGTGCATTCGTTGCACTTAAGAATTTTTTATGTATGAACCCCTAAAATTATGTTATAATCATTTGTGGTTAACACAAATATTCGTGAAATAAACTACTAGAGATAAGTTCTACAACCAATTTTCCATTTTACTAATATTTCCCCAAGAGTTTTAGTAAGGCCAAAATCAGAAAGATATGTTCAGAAATCAAAGAACTTCAGACCCTTCAACTTTTCAATTATTTCAATGGGGAGAATACGACTGTGAAATAGCCCGTGTGGCATTCGTTCCGAGACATACTGTATAGTACATTTCCAGACAGGCTTCTAACTGAAATTACGCGTCATTTATCCGCCAGTCTTAATTATATTATCAGATCTACCAACGCACACTTCTTTAAGCTCAAAAACTTCTACCACAAAGCATTCACAACTCCGAAACCCAGTTTTCAGAATGTCGCTATCCAATGCCTGCTCGATATACAAATCGATGAGGCGGTCATTAATCAAGTAAGCGGAGATACAGTGAGATTACGAACAGTGTTATTGTCTGAGAATAGCACAGCCATAGTATTCCCACTGCCAGAGTACATGTGTCAACATGTCTTCAGTTCGCTACAGGACTTTCACTACGTTGTATGTGTATCGGTTTGACGTTAATTGAAATTGTTTTCTTGGCCAACAATAACTACCCTTCGGCGTATTCCGTAACTGAGGAAAACCATGCGAACCGTCAACTCGCATTGTGCGTGATAAAGTCTGCCTTTGAGCTTTCACTGACACGTGTGGAACCGCTGCAGAAAGTATGATATAATTATGTCAAGCCCGTTCTGATGAAGTAAACTTCAAAACCTGCATCACTTTGAAGGCATAACAATTCTAAACGCTTAACCTTTTGCAGTAGTTCTTAATCCTTTAGGATGTGTGCCTCCTTTGAATAACCAAAAGCGCTCCCGTCCACACTCACATCCATATTGTTTTCGAAAAGTGATTTTCAATAACCAAATTATTATTATTATATGAATATTACACGGAATAATAATAATTTCTCCAAAATATTTATTCATATTATTCTTATTAGTCAAAAAGTACCCTTACATTAAGTAAAAAAAAAAAGCAGTCGCGGGAATGCCGAGAAAAGTGAAAACAGTAGACTAATGAATGTAAATCGTTGGTCATATTGGTTTAATCTGAAATTTGATTATTTTAATACTACCAAGGAAACTATTTTTACACAACTTTCAAAATGAGGAAGCACCATGTCCATTTCAAAGGTGGTATTACCAAGTAAACTATTTTAACACAACTTACAACAATTTACAAAATGAGGATCACAATGTAAATTTCAGAGGTATTATCAAGTAAACTATTTTAAAAGAACTTACGAAATGAGGAAGCATAATGTCCATTTCAGAGGTATTACTAAGTAAACTCCGCAATTTACACATGTTTTTTATATATAGTGGAGCGTGACCATAAAATCCGATTCACCGCTCGCAAAATGTTTTGGACGTGGTGTGCTTATAGAAGTTTGCAATGTTATTTGTCGTTAAAATAGGAAACGGTGTGTGCCTTGTATCTATTTTGCAAAATGAATGGTATTCGAGGTATTCGATGTGGACAATTTTAAATCGGTGCCGTTTTGAAATGACTAAAGGAAATCAGTTGATATTCTCTTTCCAGTCGGATCTTTACAACTATAAATAGCATACAAAATGTTAACTCTACATCATACGCAGTTCAAAATGTATGTTTTTTTAAACCAAATTTGAGGTGGATAATAAATTAAACCTTTTATGTTTTTACGTACTCTTGCCAGTTCATAATGGTTTTAGGCTGCTTGGATCAAGAACCAAGAAGATATTTTTTCGTAACGTACCATCATAACTTTGAATGTAACCAAACTGAATGCAATTGTACAGGAGAACTTGCTACGTATTTCATACTAGTGTTCATTTCAAACACCAATACACAATATTGACCAACGATACTCGGTATTCTGATCCAGCTGATTTCCCTGGTCTGTAGAATAAGTTAACCTGACCTAATAAAAAAAAACTTATTATTCTATAGTACTTACAGCATTTCCTCAACTAAATGCAATAATAAAATTAAGTTGTGCCATGTAACTAGTCCAGTCAATGAATGCATTGTAGAGTACATGGAATATGCGATAATTTTTGACTTCAGGACTTTGTTAGGAGTAGTTAGGAGGTAAACATACTAAAAGTCCCCACCCCTGGGAGGTGAGCATAAGGCGGGAGGGGGGTGGAAAGGTCCCATTTTTAGAGGTTTCGCTTATATCTCGGAAACGGTGCACTATAGAAAAAAATTTTTCAAATAACAATGAAAGTTAATTACATTTCCTATAAAATAGTCTTTGTACATATTTGTCGAATTCCCAACAGTTTTCGATATATAAGTTATTGAAAATCGACAATTTTCGAAAAAATCGTGTTTACCTTACTGTTTTTGTTAAACATTTGCTTATAATGCCTCCCACGACCGTTTCTCAGAAAAATTTTCAGTAACGAAGTTGTAGAGCATGTAATTTTTTTCAAATGTATAAACACGTTTGCCATTTTATCTTCAACCAATCAAAAGTTATAGAATTTATAAGATGTAGGTTTCGCTTAATTTCAATGTTCCTCTAGCTAGAAATTAGTATATTGAGAGCCTGATGCGTTTTAACTGCTGTAACTTGCTATCATGATGAAGAACAATACTTTATCAATGGAAATAAGGTAATTGCAATTGAAACACAACATTTTTTTAAGAACTACTAGGGGAAACCCCTGCGTGCTCCGCACGCCATCCTGTTGGAACATCCTATGCACAACAACAATGTAACAATGTTATGTACATTTTTTATAATAAAGGTGTAGGATTAATTATAACACATAAGCTAAGATGGGAAATAATGTTAAATGTTCAAAATCAAATTATTTCGTATATTTTATAACAGCAGTTATAATAAAGGTTAAAAGAACCAGCAAGGCTCTGATCTACTTTATTAAAAACCTAGCCTAAAATTTAGAAATACAAATTTTGATATTAGCTGTTAATGGAAATATTAAGCTGTTATTTGTTATTTTATTCAATTGGTTGCTATGGTAATAAATGTAAATACATGTGTTGATTTATCAGTCTAGGCCTAACCTAAGAATTTTTTCCGACTAAGTTTACAAATATTGCAATAAAAAAAAAGGTTTTTATGGAAATGAATTATAGCCTATGTTACTTAGGGATAGAGTAGCTTTTTATTAGTAAAACAATTTTTTCTTGCTGGTTCTTTACACCTTTATTATAACTGATATTATAAAATATGCAAAATAATTTGATTTGAACATTTAACATTATTTAACATTATTATTTAACATTAGCTTTGGGGTTATTATTAATCCTACTCCTTTATTATAAAGAAAACGTAACATGATTATGTGTATAGAAGGTTCCAACGGAGTTGGCGTGCGGAGCACGCAGGGGTTTCCTCTAGTTACCTATAAAAAAAGCCATGTAAATTGTTTCTCAATGAAGTTTCCTTTAACAGCTGATTTAATTGTTATTATCGCGTATAGCAGACTGGCGCATGCGTGCAAGGGTTGTAAGTCCCACTATCCAATTTATTAGCTTGGTTTACAAGACGTGATTTTATTGTGTTTGTATTATTTCAGTTGTCATCAAGAAGGAACATGGAGGGTTTAATAAAAAATACTAAGAGTCGTCCTTGTTTGTGTTTGTGGTTAACAAGTAGCCCTAACTACAAAAACCAAAACTTAAAGAACACAAGTTGGGAAGTGATAGCGACGAATTTAAATAAAATTGGTAAGCCCATCAGTAATTTTGTTTGTTGTGTTGTAGGCCTGCAGAAAATAAATATTAAAAATGTTAATCAATAGAAAACATAATATAGAATTAATGATTTTTTATAACATTTTGCTAGCAACTACATGCAATACATTACAGCATTTAGTTATCCCGCAAAAATTATAGCCTTTAGCGCCATAAAGTAAGCCTATAGCATTCAGTACGCGGCAGCCTTAAGTCATGCTGGTTCTTTTTAACCTTTATTAGAACTCTTTTTTATCATAATCCTAATACTATGATTTATTAATTGAATATTTGACCATCTTAGCTTTGAAAGTATGATCAAACCTTTGTTAAAAAGTAATTAGTCTATTTTTATGTCTGTGTAGGTAGTAAGGGCGTTGAAATAATTTAAAAAACTTAGGGCCATGTTATACGATCGCTGATAGCGCCGCGTTTTCAACGTTGCGTTAGCGTCGGTTAAATTGGGTAAATGGAACCACCTTGGGTCATGTTATACGAGCGTTATCAACGCTGGCGAATCTGCAATAACAGGGCGCTGAGCGCTACTAGCGCGACCTGACGCGTTAACGACGCGACGCAGAGCCACTAGGGTCAATCCCGATTATACAGCGGTCAACGCACACTCGCAGCGCAAAGTTCAGAAAGTTCAGAGTCGTCAGAAGTATCGACTTTATCGTGGTTCTAGTTGTTACTGTGTACTTCAAAGTGACAAAATGTTTGACACGCTATCCAACTGTAGCTCACCAAGTAGATCATCAAAAGACTCTACCGACATTCGACAGTACTAAAAAAAACTGGTCTCCATACTGTCGGTGTTGCCGAAACATTGAGTGAAACTGTCCTGTTGATATCCGATTAGAAAGCACTGGTTGTTTACCAGCCTTCCTCCTTCACAATTCCTCATTTATTTCTATTATTTGTAATACACCTAGATAGCCTAACTGAATGGCGTCCATCTTGAAAGTGAGTGACGCGACGTTGACAACGCCTAAAAATCGCGGAGAACAAAACTATTGTTGTTGAAAACGAGTGAGCATGCGCAGTGCGTAAAAACAAATAAAGCACGCACACTATTGTTGCAGACCGCCTGAACACAGTCGACAATTTCGTATCTTTTAAACGTATCCATTTTGTGCTTTTTCTTTAATTAACTCTAAGTTATACGTACAGTACACGTAACAAGGTTAGGCCTTGTTTATGCAGTTTATTTACTATCTTTAATTAAACAATGTTGCCACTTGTATTGTTCGCGCGTGCGCGTACGTGCGCGCTTGTTTATAGCTTCAGAAATGGACTCTACATGTTACGTAGATAAAGTGGCCAAGATAAGTGCTTAATTAATTATTGGATTTTAATTGAGATTTCCTTGGACGATGCATTTCTTGGTGTTCTGGATCGGACAGAATGTCTTTATCTCGGGGTACAGTCGGTTTTGCGCAAAACGACGCACTTGGCGTGTTGGTTCTAATTACGTTGGTTAACAGGTAAAGTAGTGCTAGGACGGTATACCGAATAACTGCAATCAAATAACAGAACTTTCGGATGTGCTACTCAAATATCTCGACAGATGTCGATTGCACTAACAAACACCTACAGTTTATCCTGTTCTACAATTCGTCATAGACTTTGTTACTCTCAAACCGTTATATTTTCTTAGTTTGTTGCTAGTTACCAAAATGATAAATAAACATATTCCATTGGAAAAGAATTGTGATTCTGGTTCATATAAGACTTCATACTTTGAATCCGTTGAACCGAACGTTTCACAAAAGTCAATTTCATTCCATAAATTTCTTTATAAATTACGGTCTCTCGTGGAAAATTAAGTTTTAATCTTAAATAAATTCTTTCTTCCTACTACAGTCACAGAAAAAACATATTTCCAAAATACCAAATTCCCTTTTCCCACTACACTTTACATGCCTCTACTACGCATATAAGGTGAAAAAGAAGAAAAATTGGTGATGATAGAAGACCTAATTTGTTGCAAACAACTCAAAATGATACCTACCGTATCTTTATTGTCTTAGGAAAAATACTGCAATTTTCATTAGATTTTTTAAAATCGATCTTGTTTTAAAATTCGATTTTCTAAATTTGTCTTTTACATTTGAGTAACTGTAAACACAGCCAAGGAAATCTTCTATGTTTGTAATGGAGTTATTGTGTTGAGTGCTTGCAAAAGGTTTCCAGAGTTGAAAATTTAAAACTTTAAAAATGAAAATGCAGATTTAATTCCCGTCATTGTTATTGGGAGTATATTTTCTCAGCCGGGTGTAACAACATCAAATTGCGTGCATCAATTGGTGATCAGATTGGTGATAAATATGACCAAATTGGTCATCAACATCAAATTGGTGATCAAATTGCGCAAAAACTGTTGCATTGTATGTGCTTTAAAACAGGACATTTTGGCATTCTATCTCGTTCTGTTCAACTTCCAGCAGCCCCAAAACATAAACCCAAGTGACCAAACCTTTGAAATATGAAACAGTAAAAGTAAATCTTCATTTTATTAGCAACAACATTCATTTATTATAAACTGATAAAAGTTATTATTTACCACACTACCACAACATAAAATGGTCAAAACCTTTTCTTTCAGGATTCTCGTAGTCAACTGACACTTAAAACCCCGTAGAATAATCTCCATGCACAGAACTATTAAATAATAAAACATTACACAAGCAACGTAATCTTCCAATGCTCAAGACAAGTTGATCTTTTACCGAAGTCTGCCTTATTACTTTAAACCAGTAAATTGACCAAAGAATCCAAACAGGTTTACGGTATCGAATTGTAAAAACTATGCAGCCATGCATCCATGCAGTAATGATGTGATTTATGCAGGATTTATGCAAGGTAGTCAACAGAAGGTCCTGACGTATCACTGTCCCGAGGCTGGAGACTTGTTAGGACGTGTATTTTGTCCTGTCTTGGGTTATTTAATGGATTGTTGGGGGCAGGTTAGCGCGCAAGTGTTCAACCACTGAACCCTCTACAGGTGTTTTACGATTATCTATTTATTCACTACTAAACGCTTGGGTTTGTCTTCCTGTTATCCTTAGTACAAATCAAACGACTGCCTCTGGAGTGTATGACCAACCAATACATTCTTCTTCCGACGAAACGGGCAGTATTTTTTTTTCGAATGTGTAGTTTTACAAAGTAATTATGTCGCTATTATTTAGTACCTCGCTTCTAAAATCTACGTTAGGTAGGGTCTAGATGTTTGAGTCAGAGTTTTTGGTTGTTTCCAAAGATAGTTCAACTGATTGAAGATTTTCAGAGTTGGTAGAATAATCAGCTGTTTACTGTAAGGAGCTAAACTGCCATGTGTTTCTATCCTCCGACCTCCGACGCAAACAGTGGGATGTTATAGTTTAACGGGTGTATCTGTGTGATTGTGTATCTATCTGTGGCACCGATTTTGGTTTAGATTTTGTTTGTTTGAAAGGTGACTGTCTTGATCGAGAGTGTTCTTAGCTATGATTCAAGAAAATCTATTCAGCCGTTCGAGGGTTCTACAGTACGATTTTTTTAACCATGCCCTCGGCCACGATTGTACTAACCTGAATGATAACGTTAGAAATCGCTCTGTCTACTCTAGTTTTCTCCAAGAAAACTGAGCCGAGCGGCGTGAAACAGCGAAAACCGAGCTTCAATAACACTGTCATTTAATACACTTCGCAGCGATGTAAAATTATGAAACTTTCATGGATACTCAGATAAGAACCATACGATTAGTATGATGTAAAAGAAAATCAATTACAAAACCTATTTCATATTTTAAAAATCAATATTACAACAATGTACCTTAGTAATGACATGAAATTTTCACACCGCTGGAAAGTTTTTTATTTGTTGGTCAGAGACAAAGTGTTCGCGAGAAAGTTTTAGATAAAGGTCCTAATTAAATATTTTATTTGAAAAAATTTTTTGTTTGACTTACGGTTTGCTCGGTACAGCGGTATAATGTGTGCGTTTCAATTAAAACTACACCTGGCCGGGCCGTGCCGCCAGGCTGTGTTTCCGTTGACCGAGTTCGTTCTCATTTTATAAACGTTGTAAAATATTGTATATTATACATATCATACTATCAAGAGACAAGTAGTCTATGACTCATTCAAGTAGTTTTTATTTCAATAATTTTAGTCGAATAATTATTCAATAATTTTTGTTTATTCGAAGTTTGTGTAACTGCCTTTACCATCCCTCCCCGCTACACCGCTAGCCCAGCACGCGCTTGCCGAGCCGAGGGCACGGTTAAAAAAATCGTACTGTACAAATTTATCTTTAGTATCACTACCAAGTGATTTCGCACTGGTTGACTGAGTCAGTGTGTTTCTAAGGATAGATCAGATGATAGATTTCCAGTGGTGGTACGAGTATTTTTATGTAATAGCAATCGGAGTTTGAAAGCGGGGGCGTATCTATTCAGTTGCAAGGTTGTTCTTGACGTTAATGTGTACAGTTCAACCAAAAAAACATCAATTATGTACCCTGTCCCAAGTAGGTTGCGTAAAAAAACTATATGTGGTCAAACCCGGGAAATAGTACACAATATACATGTATGTGCGTGCGCAGCTGTTAATGGTGCGATTTATTTCAAACAGTTTTGGCTACCAATCAGATAACTCAACAATTAATGTTTTCAAAACCGGTAGTAGTCACTTCTCTTCAGCCTAAACCCCTGGTACTGTATGTTTTACCTTACTTGACCCACTTTGTCCTTGTCAATTCCATCTTTGAAGTACTATTATATTCTAATACTATTGTACAATAATAACTGTTTATTTAACAATAAAGCTATCTTGTATTTCCATTGCCAGACAACTTCAAGCTTTGAACTTCTGATTTTTAGGTTAGGTTTGCTTTTAAGAAATCTTGTAGGCGGTTAACCTATTTTTATTACTGATATTATATCATAACTTAAGTGCATGAATGTAGTAATTCAATATTACATTCAATAATACCACCTTAAGTTTAAGATTATGAATAGGCCTTAGTATTAAAACATCGAGTAAAATTGTACCCAGGACTAACCTGTTTAGTGGCAGAATCAGGAGTCTGCTGCACGTCAAGTTAGCATTTATGTTTTCTTTGTTAAAGCGGAGCAAAGTGGTGTAGTGAATAAGGCGCTCGTCCAGTCTGCTACAGTTGCAACCTCCAACACAGTATTGTAGGTTCGAGCCTAGTTTCTGGCGCTCGATTTATTGCTGTATACTCTGGATGCTCCCCCTTCCCCTTCATTACTAGTCTAACTGGCGTAAAGTTAAGTTGTTTGATGTAATATTTCTGAAATATTTGTTTATATTAAAACCACTCAAATTAAAAAAAAAACAAAACAAAAATTGTTAATGTTAGTTATTCAATATAAAGCCAAAATATTATGTTAAACCCATTTTGACAGCTC